>JAPMOR010090873.1:150111-168794 GCA_026543865.1 Argiope aurantia | reverse complement strand
TATATATTTCATTCCTATCTTATAATTGAGCATTTTGTGATATGAAGTTATGTTAAAAATATAAATGCAATGGAGTCATTTGAATCTGTATTTTCATTCTTATCATATAATAGAGTATTATGCGATATGAAGAGATGTTAAATGTGCGATAGAGTCTCATATTATTATTTTCACATTATTATCTATATTTCTTCTATATCGTATTACATGATATGAAGTGATATTAAAAATGCGATAGAGTCTCATCTTTTTTTCTCCTTATTATCTGTATTTCTTCTATATCGTATTATGTGATGTTAAAAGTAAGATAGAATCTCGTCTTATTATTTCCTCATTATTTTTTTGGCAAATAAGCAACTGAAATTTTCACCACGTGATCTATATACATTTTGCCTTTTACGATTTATTATTGATTATTAATAATTTTTTAACCCTCTCCTGCGTATCCCGCGATTTCCGCTGGCAACGTAGAAGTAGAAAAATTTGAACAACCTACGATTTCCGCTGGCATGCTTTTTCCGTCTAATTAGCTGTGCAACCCGTTGTTTTCCCTTTCATGGTTTCATTTTGGTTTTTCTGGTTTCATTCAGATCCGGGTTAACCGATGATGGAGAGTACTTCCCAAGGGAAAGGATGTACCGTGCCCGGTAAAGGCCCTTATAATTCAACCATAGTTTGCGCCAGTTTTGCTTCTGCGGCGGTCCGACCATTCATATTTTTCCGTATGCCTTTGGGCTATCTAGAGTAGCTGGTAAAGGTACCCCCATTGTGAAAGAATTACTGGAAGATCAGAAATGGTATATTAAAGAAAACAAAACAGAAAATATATTATTTTAAGACCATTACTTGAAAGCAGATTATCATTTCCTGTTGTCAAAAATTTCAACAACCCATTTAAATTTAATTCTCAATAAGAAATTTTTTCAACAATTAACACAGAAATTTCAAGTAAATGACCACAACACTCGGAATAGCATAGCTGGACGAAGGACTAATATGAGTGGACCAGAGAGGGGAGATAGGAGAAATCGTTTTCTTATGCGTAAACTACTACCTGAAATCTTTCTCTCTTTTGTAGTACAAGTTACGCCCTGCTTCATAACACAATACAGATGAGTTAGCAATACTTCTAAATAGAAATGACGCTGTACTAAAACAACAACTTTAGACAAGAGAATTGCTTTATTCAACTCCTTTTTTTTATTACAGGACAAATTCGAGCATTTGTCTGGGGTATTTTGGAATGACCAAATAAATTTATTTCTTTGTGCTTTTTTTTATCCGCATTCTTCCTGTCAGCAAAGCAATAAAGCACTTCCCTTGGGACATTTTATATTTTGTTTTATCACACTGCCTAGTGAGAAATAGCTACAGAGGAACAAATGAAAAAGAAATATAACAAAAAAGAGAATAGAAAAAGTATGAAAGTCTTTCAAAAAGTGGTTGAAAGAAAGAGAAACCCCCTCCCCTCTCAGCATCCTTCGTGTAAGTGGTCTTTTACTCAGATAGATCCTTTACCCTTTTGGTTGATCTTGAAATAGAAAGTTTTGTTTTTGCAGTCATTTTGTTATCATAAATACCAAATTATTTCTTTAAAAATTATTTTGCTATCATAATGAATGAAATCCCCCCCCCTTTGCAATGATATTATTATCATAAAGACAAAAGCATCTTTTTTTAAATTACTTTATTATTATAAAAAAAGAATCTTCTTTCCTTTGCAATGACATCAATATCATAAAGACAAAATTATTTCTTTAGAAATTATTGTGTTATCATAAAGAAAGAAGACTTCTTTCCTTTGCAGTAATATTATCATAGAGATAGAATTCTTAATAGAATTTTTCAATCATCATAAGGACATAAGTTTTGGATAGAAATTATAGCATTTACAATTATTTCGTTATCATAAAGACAGAATTACATCTTTTGCAATTATTTTGTCATCACGAAAACGGAGACTCTTCTTTTTAATAGTTGAAAGTCAAGTTTATCTCCATTCAACTTTATCAAATACTTACACAAAGAAAAAAAAACGAGTATGCTTTATTTATTTACTGTTTGCTACACAAAAGGTACTACCAAAATAATAGATAAAATATATATATGTTTGATGAAAGGTAAACCTGAAAGTTTCGAGATAAATTTATTTTTCCCATCTCCACAACTTTTATATCTTATTGAAAAAAAAAATCAAAATCATCATCTTCAGAATCCTCGATCAGCATCACATTTTTTTGACAGTATCAGTTTGCTTGTTTCTGTCCTTACTTAACAACAAATAGCATTTACCCTCTCGCTGCGTAATTCTTTTATCAAAATAGGCTCAAAAATAGCGAAACGTTTGCTGCCAGACATCTTTGAATTTTAAAAAGAGTGCACAAAATGCTACAAAACATGCTTGTATATTTCTCAGAGCCAGGGACAACTAAAGCATCAACAAAGAATCATCCACAATATCGAAAGTTCTTAAGAGAATTACGTTTCAAATCGAAATTTTACCTCACACTATTTCTTGAAATTTTTGAAGATATTTAAAATGCTCGCAAATCAGTTGTCACATAATTTTAATGACAAACTCAAAATCTGAGTGACTATTCACGCTTCATGTAACAAGATTCAAAATGTTCTAGGGCATATTTCTATATTAACAAATACGCGATTGATATTAAAACATAGTTGTACAATTCGCAATCCAGCATTATTTTAAATAAAAAGCTTATGAAGACTGAAAAAAAGGAAAGTATTCTTATAAATTAATTTACAAGGACTGAAATCCTGTTAAATTAAAACTTACAATTTTTTCGATCAAGAGCGAATTCGAATATTTTTTATAATAGATACAATTTCCCATCTTAAAATAAGAATAATATACATCACTGTAAGAGACAGTTTCCCCTTTAATATGTTTGATTATATGAACAACATGATATGATTCGGAATCGTAGATCTTCTTAAAACTAATGAAAATGATATACAATTCTTATAATTTATTCATATTGGTTGCGCCACAAAGCGGGAAAGATGATTATTTTCCTTAACTTGAATCGTTCACAGCCCAAACTAGTGTGAAAAAATTTCTTGTCTATACAATTTCGGGAAAATATATTAAAGATCCTACTGAATCATGGTCATTTTTAATGTTTGAGAGAATGGTTAAATATTTCTTGATAATTTTTAACGCATATATTGGAAACGATTTCAAGAAGAATTATTTTTACGAAATAATAAATGATGCATGTACCATAAATTGTAATAAGTTATAGACTGAAAAATGCAACTTATTTTTATTTTATTCTGCTTATTAGTAGATATTATTTGTACCTTAAGGTCAAACATTCATCGTAAGACTGATCATAGACACCATATTATTTGCTTTATTTAAAGGAAAAATGGAAAATCCAAATTTGGTACTACCCTAACCATGTTATTGAGATCATTAGTGTTATAAAAATATTTTTGTCGAAAACGTTTTTAGTAAATCATATGAAATTTTCATTTAATATCTGGAGCAAATAACACCCTATGGAATTTTGTATATAATATAAGAATGTAAAGCTTCGTCTAAGAAATTTCCAAAAGCATTGCTGCAATATCTTCACAATATTGCTTGGCATTCAGAAGACCAAAATACATCGTAAATATATCATACAATACCTATGTTAATGGAGAACGTATTTTCCTATTTGCAAATGAATGAACAAAAGCATTGTTACAATACCTTCATGATGTCTGGTATTCAGAATAGTGAACAACATCGTTGAGATATCGTTCAAAACATTATGCTAATAAGAAACCTATAAATGTACTTAGCTTTAATAAAATGTTTTGGCAAAGTTAGCATACTACATTTTGTTGCGATGATATTGATAATCAACGTGACTAGTTTTCTTAATAAATATGGGATAAATATATATACAATATATTATTGAAAATAATTATTTTTTACATCGTAACTATACGTCTTTTAACTAGTCTTACAAAGAGCCCAAATATACCAGTCCTAGAGATAAAAGCGAAGACGAATTTAATCTCGTTCTCTACAAGAGGGATCAATTAGTGAACAAAGGAAATGATTGGATGACAAATCCATTTCTTTTCTGTGAAATTGTGCGGGGGAGTATCTTTCATTCTATAGAGGAAAGAGCAAAATATCCCGTTTCTTGCAAAATAGAATCAGTAGTGGTAAAATAGATTACCACTATATATCATTGGATATTTTACTCAGAATTGTATTTTGTAATTATATATGGACAGTATTATTGGGTAAAAGTTTAAAATAACATAGAACAGTTTTATAGGTTAAAATAATACAGCAAGAATTAGTTTACTTTACTTAGTTTGATTACGGAATTGATCTAAACATTGTAGAGACAATAAATATTGAAGAAATTGTTTTTCAGTACATTTGCATTTTTATTTGCTCAAAGTTTTCTGACTTTAAGAAATTGTGCATCACAAAATATCAGTATTTTTGTTTATTGTTGTTGATTTCTATACAAATAAACGTTTAAATAAATGATTGTTGGCAGAGCTCCAAAACCGTACAGAGATTTCTTTAAACCCAAAAGTAAAAAAAGCCATAGTTATTTAGACAAGATGACGTTCTCTTTCCTTTTAAAATTTAATATTGGGAACAAACTAAAACATGTTATGAGCAATGAAGAAAAAAAATAATAGCAAATGTATTATGTATTCACAAAGATATTATATACTTATTTAATTGAATTTTTATAACTTAAGGATTTTCATTTGTAATTACACATGTATAACTTTCACTTGTTGGAAGACAATGTCTCCTTCTTTATTTGATTATTTTTCTGTTTATCTCGTAAACTTATCATTACTATCAAAATTGTTGAGCAATCAACAAACATTAAAAATTAGGTAGCTTGAATTAAAACCAACAGCAGTAATAAGAAAATAAAAAACAACTTTTTTCCATTAAAGGTTTGAAACATATTTCTTAAGTGTTAAACTCTTACTGGTAAGTGTTAACTATTCAAAATAAATTCAAGTTCCATGAAGCTATGGTGGTCGCCCAATACGCCTCGATATTATTATGTAAACCCTACCATTTTTTTTAAGTCTGATTGGTTGAATGTCACATTGAAGACAAGTTTTAGGATATTTTTAAATATTTCTATCACCTATAATAGCAATGAATTATTTACAGTCGTTTTCACTTCTTTTAGTACCAAAATACCTGCAAACAAGGAAGATTTTTCAGGTGAATGGTTATATTATAATCGATTGATGTAAGGTCTGGACTGTATATTTAATTATCGAATATCTCTTTCTCATTTTGATCAGATTTTAGGTTTCAACTAACTCTTGTTATTTTGCAATTAGTGATTAGCATTTTCTTCATATTTTTCGAGTGATTTAATTAATTGTCTTTTCACTGTCATTTATAGCAATGTAACGGTAAATTTAACATATCTATAGATATTTATCTGCTTCTTTTATTTTCCAACAATTTTAAAATAGAATTATTAACAATTTTTCATAATTTGAGAGAGTTCCATCATTTTAATTATGAATTGCGCTTTATATACGCGGGTATCATTAAATTAAAACGCATTGGATTCATTATAAATGACATCGGAAGATAATAGCTTTGTGATAACTTTGATTTGCATGTGCACTCATTTTCATGTACTTAAGAAATTTGAAACGACAGAAAAAATTAAGAAAATGGCCTTACTTAAACATTAACCCTCTTTGTTTCATAAATATAATTTTCCTCTTATAAATTGTTCTGTCCATTCTCGAAATATCCGATTATATTTATTCATACTCTAGGTCCATTGAATTGAACAGCCATATTAATAGAGCTTCTCAATTAATATTGTTGTTAAATTTTCAAATTTGAACGTAGTTAGATAATGCTCATAAACCATTTAGTGGATGAGTGATGGAAAGTTTAGCAAGTTTGATAATAGATAATGACGCTTTCATCTGCATGAAAACAAGAAATAGATGTAGAAAGACAGAATTGATATGTATACAAAAGCAGTACTTTCAGAAACCAACAACACTTATACAAGCAGTCAATCATTAAATGATAGCAATCGTACGTTAATATTCACAGTGCTGATAGAAAAATACCTTCTGCAATCAAGTATAAAAGTGCAAATGTATGCCTTGTCAGAGTGTTTCGTTTTTCTTAACTTCCTAACAGGTTATAGATTCTTTTTTAAAAGTCCACAGTTTTTAGCATTTAATATAGATATTGCCATAATTCTTGTATTTTCCAGAACTTTCGTTTTGTTCAGGAAATCCATAGACAATTGTTTTCTGCCAAGTTTGGTGGTTTCAACATCAAATAATATCTACATAATTATTCCTTACTGTAAGACTAAAGGCGCAGAGAAAAATATTCTTTCTTCTTTCGGTTTCTTTGAAACTACAAGCAATTTTACTAACTTTGATTTGTAAAATTTATTTTATTTCTTAACATTTCAGAATATGTTTTATTATCCACATTATTTTTTAAAAACCATTTAAATAAATTGAGTTACAGCCCAAATTTTAATATATAAATTGTCAATATAACGCAGAGCATAAAGAAACTGGCTTCTTTTCAGAAAGAAAATGTTGAGTGATATACAAGTTTGAAACTGAAAGTATCTCAATAAAAAAAGTATCAATCTTATAAACAACAAGGAAGCTAATAAACAGAGTTATTTAAATATTATTATTCATTTTAGTAAAGAATAAAATAGCTCGTTTAAAAACTGATTAAATCAATTTCAAATTACGTGACAAATTACGTAATTTCTCCTTTGCCATAATCGTTTGTAAAACAATTTAATTCCTAAACAGCAAATAATTGTTCATACGAGCAAGTGTATTGGGTACAGTCCTTATTGGCATTCAATTTAATTCTATAATTCCAAATTTTTTAAAACAATATAAATATTTTGAAACACTCGTAATAGATGAATTAGTCTTACATGCTGGTAATAATGGGATTATTTTCTTTAATTTCGTTAAAAGAATTGAAATCAATTTTTCTTCAAAGCCAGTTCATATCAATTAATTATTGTTGTGAGTTTAAAAATTTCTGAATTAAGAAATAAACCTTAATCCTTACAGTATTTGCAGTAAAAACTATTATGATATAATAATTTTTTGAGAATGATGTCAGCTTGCGTGATTCAAAATCAATTTAGTTAGATAATTTAAAACAGATTTTCTTTCTTTAAATAATAAGTTCCATAAATATAAAAATATTTTCAAAAAAAAAAAAAAGATAAAAATTGTATATTTATTTTGGATACATTCAGGATAACAAATAAACAATTTTCAACAACTGTGAAATTATTTAAAATAATTTATCTCCCTTCAGCTTTATATTCTGGGGAAAATAATACCTAAAGAAATTTGTTTAGGATTTTTTTATATTCAAAGATAATTTTAATATCATGTGAAAGTGTTTTTTCTATTGGAATAAAAAAGAGAATGGTATATTTTTCACTGCAAGCCAAACCAAAATATCTTATGCAAATGCTGTTATTTTTCTCATTATTTTCGAATAAATAATCTCGCAGTTGTGACTAAATAATTTATTCTACTCGCTTGGTTTCATTGAATAATTAAAATTTAAAAAAATCTTAGAGCTTCTTCGCGTTTAAAAATCTTTTAACACATTTTAGATATTTGAATTGACCATTGTGTAGAAGAAAACCCTTAAATCTTTGCACTTAATAATTTCTCAATCTCGCAGCATGACTATTATTTCTTTCTTTTAAAAATGGATATTTTACAGTATTTAATTTTATAATATATATATAACAGAAAAAAACATAAACAGTTATATTTGAATTTGAAATTTGTACAGTCAATTAAAAATATAATTGGAATATTTTTTGTAGCTCATAAACCTTAAAAATCAGAATAAAGTACATTTTTAAAATTTGATTTAAGATATTTTTCTTTGAATATAGGACAATCACATTTTTTTGTCAGACCCCGCCTTCATATTTATTTCATACTAGCCCCCTTTAACAACTAGTATGAAATAATATATCTTCGGATTATCCGCAATTAATAATAGATAAAAAAATCATTTAAATATTTTATGTCATTTGGTCTTAATGAATTCCTCCGGAAAATATTTTTGAGATTTGAAATTTAATTTTATGCAACTCATATTTTCATAAAAGCCTTGCATTGTTTTGTTTATTAAACAACAGATTCATATAATATTCTGCCTCTTTCCTTTAGACTGAGCTGTAATTTGAAATGCGAATGATTAAATTTCAGTTAATACAAAAACTATTTTACTTAACTATGTATATTTAAAAATAAGTATAGAAACTGAATTACTAAGCACTAAATTATGTATATATTTTTTTTATTTGAAATGTATATATTGTGCAGAATATTTTTTTTTCACAATTTATACAATATCTCAAAGAACTATTCCTTAAAAATTTATTTAATTTATCATTAAATTTATTTTTTCACTTTTAATTTCAAATTTTTTTTTGCTTCAATTAATAAATAATTTTTTTAAAAAAATACATAAATTATTATTAAATTTTATAGAATCCCTTAATTCATTTTATCAATCTTTTATCCACATTGAAATAAAGAATAAAAATACAAATAAAGTTAGATATTTTTTTTTGTATATAAAAAAGTCGGTTTTCTAAAAATGTCCTACTTTCATAAAACATTTAGATGTATAGATTAAAAAGGAGAAAATTCACGTATTTTAGTGATTTTCCTTCAATACTTTTCAAGGAAGGAAATTTTTATTTTTTACTGTTGATAAGATACGAAACATACATGAAGTAATACTTTTCTCACACATGCAATTTTCAGAATTTAGTTTTTAAATAATTTTTTTATAATAATTCAAAATAACAATAGAATTTGATATTAACATCTGTTTCGCTTTCTGTTAAATGAATTTGTGCTAGAATTCGTAATGTCATTATTTGAAAAATCTATATAATGAAAGATTTCAAAAAGAATTTGAATAGTACATTTTTCAAATTAAATTAGAATTCCTGATAGTAAAATTCAGTTTCCAGGTGCTTTCATTTATATAGAAAAGTTGAAGCATCAATATTATTCTGAAAATTATTCAAAACATTATCTAAACAATTCTAATTAGAAGTTGTTGGAGATTTGCTTTCTGCAACTATGGAATGTCTCATTTCATGCTTAAAAATGCATGGATTTATATTTCGATAAAATTTTATAGTATCTCAAAATTTCAATATATTTCAGATCTGAATTTCGAATTTAACAAAAGTGACTTATTATTGGAACTGCAGTTAGAATAGCGCATTATATCAAAGTCTATTGTAATGGCATAAAACATTACAAAATATAGAAAATTAGACTGAAAATTATAAAACATGCAAGAAATTTACGAAATATAATCCAAAAGTTGAGCTGCAGCCTGTAATTTAATAACATCAAGGTCTCAAAAATCAATATGCATTAATTTATTTTCCATTTTATTCTGCGTTTGACCTTGTAAAACACCCACTTGCTCTTCAGTAAAGATTGCGTATTGGATTACTGAGTTTACAGTACATTGAATTACAATTTATGATGCATATAATCAAATCATATAATAATCATAAATCATGCAATATAATCAAATCTTACCTCTTATTTTGATAGATTCAAACTGAAGATCTCAAATCACAGTGTTATATATTTTGAAAAGTTTAAAAATAGCTTTGATTTAATTTGGCCTTTTCAAATTAAATCACAATCTTTTCCAGTATTTAGATACTAGACTGTTTTCAATTTTAATTAGGTTATTTTCCTAATTGGTCATAATTATGCCATGAATATTCATACGTTGCATAATTATGACTGTTTGTGCAAAAATCATTAAAGATGTTTACCAAATTCTTTCCTTTGATGAAAATATACAGTATATTAAACAACAATTTATGATCCTTATAAAAAATCTAACTTTTTATTTTGATAGATTCAAACCGAATATCCCAAAGAAAGCTCTGTTATAAATTTAAAAAAAAGCTTAAAAGACTGCTTTTATTAATATTAGTCTTTAGAAAATAAATTTCAATCCTAATCTGTATTTAGATACTAAAGTATTTTCAATTTTTTTAGTTTATTTTCTTAATTAGTCGTAATTATGCCATGAATTTTCATGCGTTGCATAATTATGACTGTTTTTCAAAATAAATTACATTTTTTTCTGTATTTAGATACTAAAATACTTTCAATTTTAATTAGGTTATTTTCCTAATCATTTATAATTATGCTATGAATTTTCATACGCTGCATAATTATGACTGTTTTTCAAAATAAATTATAATTTTTTTCTGTGTCTAAATATTAAAATACTTTCAGTTTTAATTAGGTTATTTTCCTAATTATTCATAATTATGCCATGACTATCCATACGTTACATAATTATGATTGTTTATGCTGAAATCATTAAAGATGTTTACCAAATTCTTTCCTTTAAATAAAACAGAATCTACTTTCTATTCAAAATAATTTTCCGGAATTTGGTTTATGAAGAAATTCCTTTTCTCTTCCACTTCCATCCAAATCTGTATTAACAATCATTATCCACATCCCACACTATGATGTACGACCACCAAGTGCAATCATTCCATGAAGTTTTCCGAGCAACTACAAGAATATTTGCCATTTTTAGAAAAACCAAAGATCACTCTTCTACATACACGAATGCCTGTGTCGTGTTTACTGCTGTACTTCATTATTGGCTAAAAGAAGAAGCCTTTGGGGTTGAGGAGGGTTCTATTTTCAGTCTCCGCGAGCGCTTTCGGTGCAATTAGCTCGTTAGAAGCATCAGGGACTGACTAAAAGAATTGCAACATTCCTCGAAGGGAGGCTGTCAGCATCTGTTTCACTCAAAACTTGTTGGGGATCGATAAAGAATGCCAAGGAAATGTTGTTAGGGAAAGAAAACAGTTTTCTAGGATGCTTTTATGTTTTTTATATATGCACTGCGTAAAAGGCTCTGCTGTTTAAATCTGTTCGGGCGAATCAAAAGAAGTTACAACATAACTCTACCAGTGTTAATCAACAAGTGAAAGAAAATAGAAAATCCGGAACTTGGTTTTATTCGGAGAAAACGAAGTTTTATTTTCCGAATAAAGGAATTCTTTGAACTTACTGTGGAGTCACTGACATTAGTTGTTCTTTGAGTTTGACGTATATTTTTACATAATAATTTATTTATTACAGATACTTAGAATTAATGCAAAATTAAACAGTACAATCTTGAAATGGATGACATGAAGACACACAACCACCAGAAAGGAATGTTTTTATAAGTAGAAGTAACACTTGTTGCTCAATTAATTAAAGCAATTAATAAAAATTAAACCTTATTGCCCTATTATAACAATGCATGGCAAAATATGCAGGAAAAGTCTACCTCTATCAAAATGGAAAGAAATTTCATCAAACGTTCTGTACGAATACTAATTATAAGATTACTGAATAATGATGATAAAAATTTATATGAATTTGAACAAGTTTTATAGTAAAATGATATGCTGTTAAATTTTGGATGAGAGGCAGGAAATAAAAAAATAATAATATGGGAATTAGTTGGTTTTTCCAAAAGATTTTACAGTTAAAAGTGTATACATTTTTGATATTCTTGAAGTTAAGTTTATTCTTATTCTACTTTTCCGTATTATTTTCTTTGTTATTACAAATGTTTGGAATTATTTTTTATAGTGTCATTGGCAATTCTTTAATTTTTTTTTTATGATTTCCATTAAGAATATTCAATATAATCTATTCGAAATTTCTAATATAATCTATTAGAGACCTATTTTTCATTACTAGATAAAAGAAATCGATGCTAGAATAATCTACAAACCGACAGATAAAGCAGAGAATGCAAACATCTTGGTTTGGTATCTTATATACTGGTGTACAAAACTTAAGCAACAATGCAAATTTTAAGCAGATAGCCATGAAATTGCAGAAAAGGAATTCTTGCGATCAGTACAATGAACACGTAATTCAAGAGAAAGGTCATGCGTATGCAAATATCAGGAACAAAACGTCACAGGCGACGTGAGCGTACGCAAAACACGTGTGGAAGGCGCGCGCAGCTCAACACTACAATAAAAGGAAGGACGGAGACGCAATTAAAGACATTCTCTGCAAGTGCACGTGAGTTAATTCGTGAAATATGGCTAGCAGAAATCACCTGGACAATTTCACACGTGGAAGAAGGATCGGAAAGCTGGAGGAGGGGCGTAGTGTAACCAGTGTAGCTGAAGAGTTCGGAATCAACAAAAGTGTCATTTCGCGCGCTTGGAAAGCCTTCCAAACCACAGGTGCAGCTGTGAGAAAGGTTGGTGGTGGCCGCCCCAGGAAAACAACGGCAGTGGATGACCGACATGTCGTCCTGCAAGCGAAAAGAACCCGAAACCAGTCAGCAAGTGCCATTGCTCAGCAACTGTATGCAGCAACGGGGCGAAAAGTGTCGCGTTTTACTGTGTTCAGACGCCTTCACAAAGGTGGCCTATTCGCCCGCCGTCCTGAACGCTGCATCCCTTTGACAGTTTCCCACCGGCGGCACCTTTTAGAGTGGTGCAGGGAGCACAAAAACTGGACATCTTATCAATGTAGTCGTGTCCTTTTTACAGATGAGAGCCTTTTTAGTGCCACAAGCGATTCCCAACCCCAGTTGATTTGGAGAGAGGTGGGGACACGGTTTCATCCCAGTAACATCACGGAAAGAGACCGTTTCGGTGGTCCTGGAGTTGTCGTCTGGGGAGGCATTATGATGAACGGGCGGACTGAGCTCCATGTTTTCCACGTGTAACTGGAGACCGCTATTGTCAGGAGGTGATCCTTCCCCATGTGCGTCTATTCCGAGGTGCCATTGGATCAGACTTTGTTTTTATGGATGGCAATGCACGGCCACACAGGACTCATGCTGTTGAGGAGCTCCTGGAAAGTGAAGATATCACTCGAATGGATTGGCCGGCGTGCTCCTCTGATTTAAATCCGATAGAACATGTATGGGATGTTTTGGGGAGACGCCTTGCGGCACGATTACATCCTCCTGGGAACACCCGACAACTTAAACAGATGCTGATTGAGGAATGGGCACTCTTACCTCAAGAACTGTTGGACAATCTGGTGCTGAGTATGGGGAGACGGTGCGAAGCAACCATTGCAGTAAGGGGAGGGCATATCCTATACTAAAGAACATCTGCTTGCTGTTCTTCCTCTTGGACAGACAATAATGTGTAACGGTACTATGAGTTCAATAAAGCCTTTTTTTGTTTTATTCTATACTGTATGCATTGTATTCATTTCTGCGCAACTATGCTTTCGTCATTCTTTCAGAATAAAATGCTGTATCTCATTTCTGAATTTCATATCTCTCAGATGATTTCTCGTGAAGTTATGGCAAAAGACATACCTGTTGCTTAAGTTTTGCACACCAGTGTATGTAAATGAGCTAGGTAATCTTGGAGTAATTTTAAAATCACCAAGTACCCCCATTATTTTGGAGTAATCATATGAAAATCACCAAATAAGAAGGTTGATAAGCATCTTTTATAGTGAGTTTTTCAATTGTGGAGTAATCTCAAAATCACCAAGTAAACCTGAAGTCAATAAACAAAATAAGTAATGAATACTCTTTTTAGTTTTGCTTACTTTAGTCGACATGCCTGAAAGGTTCGGAGTGTAGAACATCTAATCCTCTAAGGTCAGAATCCCAAACGAAAGTACCCCATATGTAGAGTCACAATATACCTATTTCATCTCTTTTTCGTATATCAGTTGCGTTTTTTTAATGGTTGAATGCAGAAATAGATTCATAAATTTCGTCGCAAGAGACAATTTATCGAATTTCATTTATATTGTTGTTGTGACTTATGGTATTTTACAAGCCCGCTGACCGTCATCTGTCAGCGATTTAAGTTGAGTGAGCGTCTATAGTTTTTGTCATTTGCGCCAACTGGGGCCGAGAGTACGAATTAGCTACTTCATGCATCACACTTGCCTGCACAACCCCATTTTACAGGGGGTATATTCACACATCTCACAGATAGAACACAAAAGAAGAGCCCTACTCGAACCAGGACTCGAACCTTGGACGCTCAAATCACGAGGAAGACGTGCTACACCTATGCGATGACACTGGCACAAATAAGGATTTATAAGCAGAATATTTTAATATAGAAAACACTGCAAAAAGTTTTCTTACCAAATAAACTATCATTTATGTAAGCCATTATGCTTTCAAAGGCACTTGCACGTGTTTGCACAAACCGCAGACTTTTTCACTAGATTTAAACTGAATATAAAGAAAAAACTTTGAACTGTATTTCATTTATCTAGCTCTTTATTAATTTGATTTTGTTCATGTTAATACAAGAAAGCAGATACAAGTCTTTCCTTATTATGTCCACACTTGAAGAAAATTTACGAATTTGGTAATAGTACCAATTATCACCAATCTAGCTCAATGGGTTTCTAATTTATGGTTTTCATTGACAGGCAGCAAAATCGGTTTTTCAAAAAGGAAGTTTTAGCATTATGTGATACCTAAAATATAGATATTCATCAAAAACAGAATAAAATTTTTTAACTACTCTAATATTTTTTCTTTGTAAATTTCGTGAAATTGAAGTTAAATGAATAATTCAAAATTTTGAGGGAAAATATTTAATACAAATTCTGGAAAAAAATAAAAGATTTCTAAATGCGACATTAAATTATTTCTTCAAATAATAACAGTACGCCGTACAGTATACTAATACGGCGTGATTATTATTTTAATTCTGCAGATTTTATATCTTACTAATAATTCTAATGAATTAACTTTGAAAATTGGTGTATTCATATAATAATCTGGAAAAACTTTAAATTTATTGGAAATAACCCCACTAGAAGAAGTACGATTAACTTAAGCAATGATAACATGATCTTTTCCTTATTTTATATAACTTAAAGAATTATTTTTATGTTGTTTCAGTCAATAAATATATATCTAAAAATTGCGAAATTACGTTTTTATAGAATCTTTCCGTTCTATTAATCCTACTTAGTAGAATATTCTTCTGTTTAATTATATTCTTTCCTAATTCAAAGTGATCGAATAATGAATATTTGAATATGTTTTGAACCAAGTAAGGGACTTTTTCAGAAAACAGAGTTTGGTGATAACATGAAGTGAGGAAAGGAAATCAGGAAAAGTTGAAATGAACAGTTGATATAAATAAGTGATATCCAAAATTTAATAACTCAATGATTTTGATATCAAAAATCAAAATAATGGAGTTCTTCTTTTTTAAATACTAATTTGTCAGGAATATTTTAGTAAATATCATTAAAAAAAAAAGAAAACTGGATAAAAATATAAATTTCGTATTTTTAGGCATACATTTATTGCTTGTAACAACAACAATATATATATATATATATATATATATATATCACTCTAAAAATATTAACTTTTTTAAAAATTAAAAAAACGTAGTTCTAATTTCTGTTAGAACCAAATACCTAAACCTAATGGTTTAGAAATTCGTTATTTAAATGCGATTAGAATACACAATTTCTACATTTCACATGAGAACATTTAACAGAATAGCCTGATAAAAATACAGATTTCTTCGTAAGAAAGCGATTGATATTTTGGAAAAAAACATCAAATTAATATCAATTAATAAATAAATATAAATTATGAGCTTTGCTTTTTAAAATAATCAAATAGTTAGAAAAATGATGGATCTTTATTATCTTATATTCTTTAATTTACAAAACTTGCGATTATACAAAATCTTTTATTTATCCTTCTATTTTTACAACACATAATAGCATATATTTTCCATTGGATAAAGAAAGTAAGAAATTTTCAGTATGAATTTCGTCTTTTGAGCCTCTCTACTAGTTTCTATCCATGTTATATCCCTGTCTTTTCAGTCCATGTTTAAAACATCTGCTTTGTTACATTTTCGAATAAGAAGAAATTCAATATATTTGCTTTCTCTCTCAATCGAATCTGTTTCTCTTTTCACTACATTTTAACTGTTTTCTCTCTTCTTCCTCGAGAATATATCTTCAGTTTCTGTTTTTATAAGAAACTCTAGTTCAATTCCTTTCAATATTTAAACTGAAAATGAACTTTCGTTATATTATACATTAAATTAAAGATATGTCTTGGAACTTTTGATACATTTGAAGAGGTTATCCTTTATTTATCTTCGGTGGAAGTTAAAGTGAATTACTCTTCTTAACTTGATGATAATCGGCTTTTATAAATGAAATGATTCTACAAACCTCTCGTACAAAAATATATATACCAGTTAATACCAGTATATAAAACTATAAACCAGTTAATAGAATTTCATATAAAACCACTTAACAGAGTTTCATTTAAAACCCTTTACAAATATCTGCTTCTCACAAAAATCTGGACAATCCAGCAAATAAATATTTCAGAATCACCAGACATGTTTGAATATTTCTAAAAAAATATTAACAATTTTTTTTTCCCTCTCGTTTTGGAAATATGCAAAACAAATGTATTGTAATCGTCAAAAACTGGAGTTCGAAATGTCAGAATCTATGTGTTTCAGACCATCCTCAATCCGACAAATCCATTTGCAGAATTTTGTCAGTCTATCTGTAAGTACGAAACTAAAAAGCGCTTTCAACTAAAAAAATTACACCAAATTTGTTTTCAAGTTTTGAATTAAATTTATTATAAAGAAGTATGTCTCTCTCACTGTAAATGAGAAAAAAAATGGAAAAATCAAAGACCAGATAAATAAAATTTGGTTTATAGATTTATAATATAAATTGTAGATATGCATTCAATTATGAGCAAAATCCATTGATTGGTTAACCGTCTGAAGGTCTGCATATTGGATATAATGCATGCATGCAAATAAATGGATAGTTTTTTAACGCAGCTTTGAATATAATGAAAATTTTTTGGACTGGATGGAGGAAAAAATAAAATTAAGATGCATAATTTTTTTAGTAAAAATTGTAATTTTTTTCGAATTTCGGTTTTAATTAATCTAAAAATAGCTCCCGAAAAGCATATTTTTTCACTATACTATTGAAACTCAAAAACGCTACGTACGGAAATTTCAAATAAAAAATCTGAACATTCGTAGTTTTTTTTTGGTGGGGGGATGCCGAATGTCTGTAACCTTTATGTGGCGGGGAGGAGAATATTACTTTTATTAAGGATTATGCCAGAAAGTTTGGGAGAGTATTTTTCCATTGATTTAATCATGATTTCGATAAAGCAGCTTTTTTGAAAGCTAATTGTTAGAATGATTTTAAGTATGATGGCTAAATTATTATTGATAGAAACGTAATATTCCATTTCTTTCGCGAAATAAACAGCAATAATGCCATATTTTTATATTATTTGATTCATACGATATGATCACAAACGTTTAATATGTGATCCTTTAGTTAATGGATATCAAACATATGGTATCTGTGATGCCAATCGTGACACATCTGTTAAAGAATTTTTTTGTCAATATTCCTTGTAAGACATGTAACACGTTCTTTAAAAATTTACATTAATTTATTGCAGCTCCAAAACAGCTCAGAAAGCTCTTATAGAAACATTTGATGAAAACAATGGCATGTATTAGATAATATGATCATACTTCTATTTCCGACGATTTCTTCCGATGACTTTTGGGCAAAACTTGCCAAGTCATAATGTTCATTTTGTCTCAATTAAGGAATTCAAAATTATAGTCTGTCCACAATAAGAAAATCACTTATCAGGAATGAAAGACTTTATATCAAAATTAATTCACTGTATTTATTAATTAAGAGTTAATTAAGATAAATTAAGAATTAATTAAAGATAAAGAATTAATTAAAGATAAGAATTAATTAAAGATAAAAAAACAATACTACATGTAAAATTAACATTATTGAAAACAATTTTTTTCAACGTCAATAAAGTATAGAAACAAAAAATATCGCTTTAAATAAAATTTTAAAAAGAAAATGCTCAGGAACTCACATTTTCACTATTCAAAATATATATGTACCAATTTTGGTAATTCTAGGTTACATGGAGATCCCTGCTAAGCGCCAACACAAATGCGTATACATACATTCATCTTCAATAATAGGATATATATCAGAAAATCCTAGCAAATTTTATTTATTTGAAACTTCCTACTTATTTTTTATTTGTATTTTCCCAACATTTATTATATATTAAGGGAGGAACAGTAGACTTTGAAAAAAATAGACGTTTTTTTTTTTTTTTTTTTTTTTTACTTAAATATATATTTATATTCAACTAAAATAGATAAGATATATTGATAATATATAATAGATAATATATATTAATAAGATATAGTGTTCAATAAAATGAATATTTGTAGGACCTAGAGGAAAAAGACACGTTTTAATGATTTTTCCCAAAATATATTGTAATTAGATTTAAATATCTTTGAAATGTTACAAGCACCTTAAAATTTGGAGGAATTAAATAGAATTGAAAATATAGATTTCGGTTAAACTTTAAAATAAAACAGGATACGCATTTTATATATAATTTTTTTTAGATAGTTAAAAATCAATTTTATATGCTAAAAACATAAAATTCTTATGAAAATTCAGTAAGTATGCATAAAAATATTTCTAAAAAATTAGCATTTAATTGGCATTACAAGATC
>JAPMOR010090873.1:132814-149711 GCA_026543865.1 Argiope aurantia | reverse complement strand
GTGTGTGTGTAAAATTTTTATGAAATCGGACGTAATAATATTTTAATATATATGAATAAAAAATTCATAATTATAAGTTTATAATTTGCAATAATACCTAATATCCACCATCCCCTTAAATTTATTAGGAATCATTTTTAATTTCCATTGATATTATAAATTTGTTTTAAATAGAGGGGAGTAAAAATTTTGATATAAAATAAAAGCGTTTTTATGCAATAATTGCTTTGAAATAAAATATTATATAAAACAGTACTTAAATTCTTAGAATACTAGAGAAAAATTCTTATCTCAGCTTCATTTGCATTTTGTTTACAATAAAAAGTAGTGATAGACTTTTTTCAAAATAGATTTATTTGTTATTTTATTTGAAATTTCTTTCAAAATAAATAAGTTCAAAAGATTTCTAAGAAATAGGAAAATAATTCCAAAGGTCGATGGACGGACTTTTAAGTATTTTGATTCTTAAAAGAATGTTATAATTTCGCCGATTATTTTCTTGAAAGTAAAAACATTTAAATTAATTATTTTCTATAAAAGTAAAAGGGTTTTTTTCATTTCTGATCCAATATTCTTTTTCATTTTCAGATTTCATTTATTTAAAAGGAGTTTCCTAGCTGAATTTTGAAATCTTAATCCTTTTCTTTTAAAACCATTTCCGATGACTTTTTAAAACATTTAATTCCGTCTGCACATGGAGGAAATTCTAGAATTTAGTTTTCTTTGTTTCACATTTGAAAAACAAAACCAACAACAAATAGATTACAGCTAGTTTTAGATGACACAAATTTGATTTTCTTGATTTAATAGCTACCAATGCAAAATTTTAACATTGTTTGTATTGTCAGTATAATATACATCATTCCATAAAAAGTAATTAAAAATCTGCCTTCCAACTTTAAAAAGAATTATGGCATAATGCGTAATATTTACATGAACGCAAAAGTGAATTGTAAAATACATTTAAGGATTTACAGAGCGGTCATATTATATTTTCCTCATTACAAAAAAAAAAAAAACTGTTACTAAAGAGTCACTGAAGATACTATCGTGAAAATTTTTGCTGTAGTATCATTATGTTTTAATTTTTTTTGTCCAATAGGTAAAACAAATAATGCATTAATATTGATTTTACATTCAATTATTATCACAACGATGCCCTAAAATATAAAAGATAAGGTACAATATATGTTATTAAATTCCATGAATTAAAATTGGCCATTGATTTCAATTGCCAATGTCAGTTGCTGGGCTACATAAAGGACAGAATCTTTGTATCACCTTATGAAGATACTGATGCCCTCAAAGTTAGAATCACAGTTATTGTCTTAGGTATAAAAGCCAAAATTTTGTGTTATATTTAGGGGAAAATCCAGCATCCCTTTCATATTCTTCGAGCTACCAAGGGTGCTGACGTAGTAATTTACCGACGCAATTATTCTTATTAAAAACCTAAAACATCTTTATCATATAATCAAACAACCACATGACAAATAATAATTTTTTTACAACTAAAGATTTTCTGATCACTTTGTATCTTAAAAAACTTATATATTACATTTTTCATTACAAATTTTAAAACTTTATAACACACAAATAATTTGAAAACAAAATTTAAAACTAAAAACAAATTATTTGCTGAGGATTGTAATTTGCTTGTCAAACTCATTGCTGCACTGAAATTCGAATCAATTTTTTTTCTCATCAAATATTTAATCGCACTGTTTTCATCTATTGTTTAAGATTAAGAAAGATATATACCATTTAAATTTTGCGTTTTAAATGCGTCTCAGCAATGAATATCTGAATATAGATGTTTCTGTAGCAATTTCAGGGTTTTAAATTATTACGTATGATTTACTTTATTATGAAACTATTTTATTTCATAATACAGTATAAGGGGGAATATTTGATTTCCGATCTATGAGTATCCCATAGTTGTCTATAATTTATTTATAACTAGCCGCCTTTGGCGACCAGCCGGTTCGCCAGTATTACCACTCACTACAATTTTCAATTAAATATTTTAAGTAACTGGTCTCTTAATAGATTCTCAAACAAAACATATTTAATCTTCAAATTTTGATAGTCATACCAAACTTATATTGTTGTTTAGATCATTTCTTCCAATTTAGTACATATATTTTGCTAATTTGTTGTCATTTCCGGTAAAACTTCAATTTTAATTTAAAGTGGAAATGCTGAAATTTCAATTAATATAAAGATATTTTAAAGAAAACCAAGCGTTTTATTTTATTTATCATCTTTATTCTTAATTATTTATTATTATTATTACTTAATATGAGTATTGCAAACAGAATCGCTCGGTATTTAAGTCTTATGTGAACTACAAAATAATTTTCATAATTTATGTAATATCTAAAACAATAATTCAACAAAAATTTCTCAGATTCAGCATAAAATTCAGTTTTTAGTTTTGCTTTCAAAAGGATTGAAATGAAATCAATAATAATATTTTGTTCCTGCCTATAAATATATTTCAAAAATTATGAATTTAATGCAGTAAGGTACCATATTCTGAGAAATATTCTGGGCACACAAAATTTTAAATAAATGAATGAATGTTTTTATTTTCCACGATCAACTAAGACTTATTTATGAAGTTTTGAATGTTAAAAATTTAGAAAAACTCAACAGTTTCATAATCTTAGTCCAATTAATCTTGAGAAACCTGCGCGCTGATTGGCGTATTTTCATTGAAATGATCTATGGAAAATCTAAAATTATCCTTTTTTTTATTGAATAGTGATATTCAAATTTTCATAAATCAGTCAGTTTATTGATTGATTTAGATGATTCGAAATTAACTCTTTTTATTTAAAATATTAGGGTTTCAAGAACATTTTGTTATTCGTAATTTCCACAGCAGAAGCGTAATGTAAAATCAAAAATTCGTTATTTATTAGAGCATTTATTAAATCAAGTTACATAAAATATAATCATTTTCCATTTAGACCATTTTAGCAGATCTGTGACTTACTAAAGGTTTACAAATCAGCTGTGTGGCCCTGATTTGAATGGAGACCCCCACACGCGCAGACGATATTTACAAAAGTAAAAATATTCAAACCTGAGAAGGAAAATATATGAGTTATTCCATCTATAAATGCCATAAGTTTGTTTGCATCTGCATTATTTTATGAGTCATTAAACATCAAAATGGGTCCGGGACTAAATAAACACCCTCTATAGAGAGTGTAAAAGATCATAAAATAATTTGTCTTGAATTTATTTTTTAGAAAAAATAATATTTCATATATGTTTCCGTTCCTACAGACACGTACCGAAAATTATATTTTTGCAGATTTTATTTCCAAAAAGATTTAATTTATTTTTAGTTGGAGCTTTAATCAATGTGATGGCAACACTTTGAAAAAAGCTAATTTTTCCCCATGAATACGAAACGTGCTCGAGCAGCTTAAATTTTATTTTTATTTTGTACGTAAAATATTTTTGTAAAATATATTTAAAATATTTATTTAAAAATTCATTAAAAATAGAAATTTAAGTTTAAGGTTCAAGCATTTGTATCATTTAAAAGATAAATTTTTCATCTTTAACTTCATGTAAAAATCTTTTTTGTACGGTAATATTTTCGGAAGTTGTAGCAGAAACACGCCAAAATTTCGCTTAAGTTTTAAATAAATAAAATTCTAATTAAAAATTTGAAAAAATAACTCCCATATCCACATTTCCTGCCTCGAAGGTATACACGTGCCAAATTTGGTAGCTGTAAATTGAATGGTCTGGCCTGTAGAGCGCCAACATACACACACACACACACATTGAGCTTTATTATAAGTATAGATAGATATCTTTAATATAATTATTTGAATTAAACTTAAAAAATTGAATAAAACGTAAGCAATTGTCAATCAGTTAATTAAAAAAAAGTATTCCCTTTGTCATTTGTATTTTGAGATAAATCCTTTTAACAATACACAATACCAATTAATGCCCAGAGGAAATTACCCGTGTATAAACGTATAGCTGTAAAACCATAATCTTCAGAAAGCATCATTTTAGTTAAATTACTTTTCATTGACAATACATAAGAACTATTTCAGAAACTAAATAAGATTGTGATGCATGAATATAATTTTCTTTTTTCTTTATTAAGATGTATTAATAGTTGCAAAAATTATGCTCTTTTATACTCGAGTATGTATTATTTAATACTTTAGCCGTAATAAGATAATATTGGAATGTAAAAATAATCTATTATGAACATTTCTATCAATATTTTATAATTAGTTATTCGATGTATTGCTTTTCTATCATTTTTTATTCTGTTATTTTATGTTATGATTAATTTTTATTCTTATAAAATTTCTGAAAGAAAATTTCTTAACGAGGGAAAAAATCAAACATTATTTTTATGAAAATATCGCTCTTTAATTAAAATCTTTCTTTCAGAAATAAAAACGTTTTCAGAACTTTTTATCATTTAAAAAAAGATTCTTTTAACGCAAAAAAGGGATTTTCGTGTATTGAAATAAAAGGAAATCAATTTTTAATTCTCTAATTACTTCTGTTGCAGTAAATCACAATTATTAATGACAAAAATATTTATAATAGAAGTTTACTTGTTCAAAAAAATTTCCGATTTGTAAAACCGATATTAATGCTTATCAAGAAGCAAAAAAAAAAAAAAAAATGCAATTACTTTTTATAATAACAACGCAGTAGTCTTCATAGGAATTAATTACTGTTTATCCCACGTACTTAAATACAATTTAGAACTAAACGAAAAAACTGATCTGACTTTTTTTTCTTCCAAAATAATGAGATTGTGCTGAGAATTTTAGAAAGTTGTTTTTATAGCTTAATTTTTTTTCCTTTCTCCTTTTTTTGTTTGCTCATTATAGGTTTTCTGGAAAAAAAATCTAGTTATGCAAGTTTCAAAATGTATTTATGTTAAAGAAAGGTTATGTGGTTTTTTATAGATGATATTTAGTTAAAAAATTATTTAGGAATCTTTTATAAATTTTGTATTTTTTTATTACACAAATTATAGAAACAGAAATGGTATAGTCCACAACAAAAAATTTGGCTTCCAGATTTTCATGAATATTTATGCTTAAAAATCTTCCTCAATCCAGAAAAATTTATTTTGTATTTTTTTTCTGTCTGTCTACAAAGACGATAATTTTGAAATATAGGGAGAAAAAAAATTTGAAATATATAATTTAGTGTCTAGTACGCACCCCACCTCCCCCCAATAAATCCTCTATTTTTATGATTTGTAAGTAAAGTTTCGCGAAATCCAGTTTTGATATGTACAAAACCGTGATCTAATTTTACAATCAAAATATGTCCTAAGGTCTTCATGGCATGGTTATATGTTCTCAAGACTGTTATAAAGTCATCGGAGAACTTAGTCACTCTGGAGAGTCAGAACAGAGGAATAGTTAAACTTATACAAATGTCTCAGAACCCAAATCACATGTTTGAGCACTGTCGTTATTGTTTTATGACGTGATCATAATGGGAATAGTGCTAATTTTTGCTATATGGAAAGGTCTCAAACGCATTTTCAACAAAAATTCAATGGGGCACTAGCGATGCCTGGGTATCACTGGTAAATTTATAACCCCTATCTTTAAACTAAATTGATTTATTTAAAAAAATCTTCAATTGTTTAGATTTTGTCCGAAACATTTCACGAAATATGGTTTTAAGATATGTGCAAAACCTTGATAAGAACATATAATCAATATTTGCCATAAGGTTCATTCGGCATGGTAAATTCACCATGTCATAAGTTCATTGGACAAGAATTTAGTCACTCTGGAGAGTCAGAATGGAGGAATCTTTAAACTGATTGAAATAGCTTCGTAATCAAATCACATTATCATTGCTTTATGGCGTGATTATAAGGCAGTAATGCTAATTCTGGCTATCCGGACGCATGTTCAACGAAATTCCGATAGGTGTCGGTGATGCCTGGGTATGTGAGAAATTTTCTTCCCCTTATCTTTATATATTGAATATTTTTGTGAATATCTTTGTTTGAGAAAACAAACGGGTTTGAAGGACAGCGAAATTATCTGAGAGCTCTCAAAGGTTGTTCACACAAACATTGCTTAAGTAGCCGTCAGCTAAATGATATCCTCTTTGATATCCCAGGCAACTATCTTAAAATATTGTGCGATATTGCATTATTCAATATTTAATAATATTATACACTATTTAGAATATAATTTAATATCATACGTTATTGTATAATATATATGCGTTCTAGTCGGGATATCTGCAGCCTTTGGGAAAAGGGCTGTCACTGGGGAAAGGGGGGGGGGGGGGGGCAGAAACATTTTCTCATCTTCGAGAGGGCAACTCAGATATTTAATGCTTCGAGATATATGAACTGGAATGATATTATAAATGAACGGATTAAATAAGATATTTGTATTTAAGCTGAAATAAGTCGGCGTCCTGGCATATGGGTCAATAGGGGGCATATATCAATAGAATATATTTAATTATATGGCTGTTTTGGGAACCTTTATGTAGAATACGCACAAGATTACACGTACATGTTTATAATTTCCATTCTATTTTAGAAATAAATGTCACACTATTTTGTATACTCAATACTATTGTTTGTTGTAATATTTATTGTAAAATTTTCTCAATAAATAGAGCAAAGTGGTTTCTTTAGCAGCAATCCATCGCCAATTTTAATTTTAAAATAAATTTTAGTTAAATTTAAAACATTAGTGATTAAGATAACCCAATTTCTTACTCAGCATGATAGTTCTGGCACGATGATCTGAAAATGCTTCGATGTAAAAATTTACAAAATTGTTCCTAGTGTATTCTTGAGATTCAGGTTGCCAAGCATTTAATATTTCCATTAATTAGTTTCGCTTTGGATAATAAGATAATATGCTGAATAATAAGATATAAGAGCTAATCTTTCGTTACGAGTCATTTTGTATATTTATCGACAATATTTTCTTTGCATTACTGAGACTTTTAATCTTTAGCATTTACACTTTTAATTTTGTTTTTCATATATTTCATCATTCGTTATTAAAATTTTGTCCTTGTTTACGATTTATAGATGATTACCTCTTACTTCTGTCTTGTTTCCTATCTTAATTTATTTAATTGATATTTAAAGCTGATAGTTTTATAGTAAATTCTAGATGAACTTCTTAACGTCCTAAATTTCTGAAATTTCGTGTACGTTTTATTTTTATTGCAATACTCTATTTTAAATTTTTAGAACTTACTTGTAATATATTAACTCGTAACGTAAGTTAGGAAGTTAAGAAAAAATTCGAAATAAATTTGTAATATATTTATGAACATGAATTATAAATTGAAGGTTAAAAATAAAAAAAAAATACTTTAAAACATTCCACTTTTTTGCACATTAATAAAAATACGCTTATAAAAATTCTTTATTGCACTTTTTAATCTCGATTATTTTTTAATTTGTTATTTCTCTAGTGTATATATTTCCTGTTTTGAAGCTGCACAATTCTATTTATTTCCTTCATCCTTATGTATATCCATTGAGCTTTTACTGCTTTCCTCCGCTAGTATAATTTGATTTAAATATATGAATTTTCCCCGTATACATACTTTCTACTATTATTCGAGAATTCATATACTTCTGTAAATCTTTATTTTACTTTATTGTAAAAATAGGGTCTTTTTTCTGGAGTCTAAATGAAACTTACCATTCAAAAAAATTTTATCACATAAAAGTTTTACGAGACAATTTTTTAAAACATAAATGGAAATTGAAAAAAGGAAAATATAGCTTTTGGAGAATTTTACAAATCTAGCTTCAAAACAAACATTCTTTAAAAGTTTTCCATTTTTTTTCGAATTTAAAGGAACTTTAATGAATGCAAATACACATGCATCATCGAAAGCAAGATTTCCTTAGATATAATCCTTTCTAGAGTATCTAAATCATGAACAGAAAATAATTTTTCTTTGGAGCATTACTCTTTCTTCTCTTGATATTTAATTTTATTTGGGTTAAGGGATAAAAACTTTAAAAAATAAAGATTTTTAAACAGCAATAAATGATAAATCTGCATGGAATACCACTAGAACCATTACTTACAACAGAAGATGATTGCTTAATCTTTCATTGAAACGAATCCATGTGATTGTAGATCTTAGAGAAACAACTTCAGCTACATTGTGAATATAACCATTTTCTAAGAATTATACAAAAGAAATTTAAAAAAAAATCTTTTGAATTTCACCATTGCACTCTAAAAAGTGTTACATAAAGGTCTTCAACTGTTAAAATTAATGAATTATTGTACTTAGATGAAGTTTTTTGTTATGAAATAAAAATCTATGAAATGGCAGTTGATTTTTTATTGCAAAAATTACTGCATATTACTTTGATAAATAATATGACATCTGTTTATGCGTTCTTTCAAGATAAGTGCAAACCGTTTTCCTCTTATAAGAAACATTATAATCTTTAAAAAAATTGACATTGAAATATTTTATGTAATCTGAAATGTTTATATCGATCGTTCTAATTCTCTCGGAGAGAGCGTGCCAAAGTGTGACGTGTATTTCATCTCCGTTAATCATAAAATGCCTTGGAGCGCATCATGACTCAGCATTCTCGTCTCTCAGAGAGCTCGGGGGAATACATGCAGAGTGGCTCCCAACGACAAGATGCGCGATGGTGTTGGTTGTCGAATAAAGATATATTTTTGATAATAAAACGTAGAGTAATTGCTTCCAAACTCTTACATGGAGACAGATCATGATAAACAATGTTATGGATTAATCAATACTTTTCATATTTATATTTATTTTGAACACCTACGAGTTAAAAAAATGCATTGTGAGTGTCTTAATGTGAACATAATGATTAAAAAAATGGAAAGAAGTAAATGGATCTAATTTTTATGTGGACTTTTTAGCAAATTTGTTGAAATTATGTTGATATAAATTTGCATTTACTGTGATATGTTGATGTAAATTTGTAGATATCTTTATATGCACCACGGGTGTTATAACATTGAAGTACTGTGCAGCTCTCCATTGTATCTACAGTAAAAAATTATCTTGCTGCAGTTAAAAGTAGCCCTGTTGTCTATTTCTATGTTAAGTGAAAGAAAAGTAGTGAATTTTAATAATCATATAAAAAAAACGTCCATTCTGCTTCAATTTCATAAAAAAAAAATTACAGCTGCTATGTTTCTTGTTTTGAAAAACTGTTATATTCCTTGCCAAATGAAAAACTTAAAATATCTCATGTTATATTCATTGGAAAACTATAAGTCTAAGTGCCATTCGTATGTTTTTTTAATAAAAATTTAATTTGTTATCAGGAGTTCGCTTATTGTATGAACCTTTCCAGTTCTGTTTGATATCATGTCTTATATGAATGCATAATTATTCCAAAATGCTATCAGTTACCTAAACGAAATTAAACGAATGGTCTTTACTTCATTATTATAGACTAGCCGCCTTTGGCGACCAGCCGGTTCGCCAGTATTACCGCTCGCTACAATTTTCAATTAAATATTTTAAGTAACTGGTCTCTAAAAGGATTCCCAAACAAAACATTTTTAATCTTCAAATTTTGATAGTCATACCAAACTTATACTGTTTAGATCGTTTCGTTCAATTTACTATATATATTTTGCTAATTTGTTGTCATTTCCAGCAAAACTTCAACTTTAATTTAAAATGTAAATGATGAAATTGCAATTAATATTAAGATATTTTTAATAAAACCAAGCGTTTTATTTTATTTATCATCTTTATTGTTATTTATTAATTATTATTATTATTGAATGTGAGTATTGCAAACAGAATCGCTCGGTATTTAAGTCTTATGTTAACTACAAAATATTTTTCATAATTTATGTAATATCTCAAACAATAATTCAACAAAAATTTCTGAGATTCAGTATAAAATTCAGTTTTTAGTTTTGCTTTCAAAAGGATTGAAATGAAATCAATAATAATATTTTGTTCCTGCCTATAAATATATTTCAAAAATTATGAATTTAATGCAGTAAGGTATCATATTCTGAGAAATATTCTGGGCACAGCAAATTTTAAATAAATGAATGAATGTTTCTATTTTCCACGATCAACTAAGACTTATTTATGAAGTTTTAAATGTTAAAAATTTAGAAAAACTCAACATTTTCATAATCTTAGGCCAAATAATCTTGAGAAACCTACGCGCTGATTGGCGTATTTTCTTTGAAGCGATCGATGGAAAATCTAAAATTATCCTTTTTCTATTGAATAGTGATATTCAAATTTTCATAAATCAGTCAGTTTAAGTGATTGGAAATTAACTCTTAAAATTCAGCGATTTAGTTGATTGGAAATTGACTCTATGACCACCATAAAATCTGTGCTTTCTCTTGCGGTTTATGCATTCTCCTTAATATCCGCTCGAATGAAACATGACATACAAAAGTACTACATAGAACAAACACATCAAAAGTAAACATAACATTTCAATAGTTGCCAAAAACAAAAGAGAAAAAAATGCAATTAATAAGCAGACGATATTTAGAAAAGTACAGATATTTAGACTGGAAAATGAAATTATCTGAAACTAACCACACGCGCAGACTATATTTACAAAAGTAAAAATATTCAAACCTTAAAAGGAAAATGTATGAGTTATTCCATCTATAAATGCCATAAGTTTTTTTGTATCTTTATTATTTTATGAGTCATTAAACATCAAAATGGGTCCGGGACTAAATAAACACCCTCTATAGAGAGTGTAAAAGATCATAAAATAATTTGTCTTGAATTTATTTTTTAGAAAAAATAATATTTCATATTTGTTTAATTTCCTACAAACATATGCTGAAAATTATATTTTTGCAGATTTCATTTCCAAAAAGATTTAATTTATTTTTAGTTGGAGCTTTAATCAATGTGATGGCAATACTTTGAAAAAAGCTAATTTTTTCCCATTAATACGAAACGGGCTCGAGCAGCTTAAATTTTATTTTTATTTTGTACAAAAAAAATTGTTGAAAAATATATTTAAAATATTTATTTAAAAAATCATTAAAAATAGAAATTTATATTTAAGGTTAAAACATTGGTAACATTTAAAAGATAAATTTTTGATCTTTAACTTCATGTAAAATTCTTTTTTGTGCGGTAATATTTTCGGAATTTATAGCAGAAACACGCCAAAATTTCGCTTAATTTTTAAATAAATAAAATTCTAATTAAAAATTCGAAAAAATAACCCCCAGGTGCACATTTCCGGCCACCAAGGTATACACGTGCCAAATTTGGTAGCTGTAGGTTGAATGGTCTGGCCTGTAGAGCGCCAACATACACACACACACACATTGAGCTTTATTTTAAGTATAGATTTATTTTCAAATTTGAATCCCATCGATAAATGAGAAGACATATAAAATGCATACTTGACTTTTTCTTTCTACGCAGAGGATAAAAATAAAACTTGAAATATTGCAAAAATTGAAGCAAAAAAATTGATTGGAAAATAGAACAATGTCGTTGGTTAAACTTATAGAGTTAAAGGATATTTTCTTATTTTAATTGTCTGTAATTGCATCGTTTAAAAATTGCTTTATTAGGCATAATTTCTTGTTAAGAAAAATGTAATCAAAAGTTATTTAAAAGTTAAAGATATTTATTAAAAAATTTATTTGCTTATGTTTCTAGCCCAATATTTTTGATTCATTTTTATGATTTCTGCTTTAAATGATATTGCCTGAATATATAAGCTATCTCCATGTATATTAATTACATATTTAGAAAGTCAAAGAACCGATCCCCTAGTCTCAAATGATAATAAGATTTGGCAATTATTACTTAATTTGAAAGTCGATCTATAGAGTCGATCTATAGAAAGTCGATCTATTATCTATAGAAGTATCACTAGATGTTATCAAAATTCGGCTACCCTCACCCCAGTTTCAACAAAACTGAAAAACACAAATTAATTTTTCATTCTCTTTGAAGGAAAACATTGGCAGAATCTCTATAATTATGATCTTGGACATTTTTATGTTATATGAAAGTTCTTGAGACCTAGTAAAGATAGTAATAATGGGTTGTTTCCCAATCGTTTCCAGATTTCAGAATAAAAATCACACATATTAGAAAATATTTCGACAGATATCAGAAATACAGTACATAATCACTTTACATTATCTATAGAAGTATCACTGTACGTTACCTATAGAGGTATCACTCTACATTATCTCTAAAGGTTTACCGTACATTATCTATGGAAGTATCACTTTATATTGCCTTTGGCAAGTACAGTAACGTAAGTACAATAGCTACAATTACTGTACTTATACCCTTAATGTCTATTTCAAAAGAAATTTTATGATCTCTAGATACATTATCAACAATCACTTGTCCAAAATTTCCATTTTCGGAAGAGAGCGTGAAACAAAAGTTTGTCTATTCCCCAATTTTAAAACGGATTTAACCAAATAATTTATTTTCACATCATATTAAAAATCACAGCAATCTTATTTTATTGTACAATTATGATTTAAAAATTATACGTTTTTTACTGCGAAAGGATGTAAGTAATCAACTTTAATATAACTAATTTAAAATGGTGGACCAACAATTCGCCTACAAAAGGGGCTTAGTATGAATTATTTCTATCCTTCATATTTCCGGAAAACCACAGAAATTGATAATGTATTTTATTTTTCATTATTAATATTAGAAATTAAAAAAACACTTTTCCTTTAAATGCAAAATCTTATAAAAATCTGCAATTCAATGCATTTAAACTCCACTAAATAATCAAACATTGAACGCCTTATTTACATTTTCTTAGATTTCTTAATTATATGAAATTTCATTTGAAAATTCTTTGCTTCTTTTAATAAGAAAAACCGAAGACAGGATACAGTATCATGTTGTATTTTTATTACTATATGAAGCCATATTAATAAACGCTATGCAAATATTTTCCTAACTTTTAAATTTTTTCAAATTCTCGTAGTTGTTCTGAATATATTTTTCTACTCGAGTAGCTCATCTAAAATATTGTAATTTTTTTTAATGTAACTTTTCTTCCACCATTTCTTAAATTTTGTCTTCCTAAATATCATTTTTTATGAAATATTTATAAAAACTAATGTGGCCATGAAAAAAATCTTCAAAAAAATTTAACTATCTAAATTTATAATTGCTAGTTTTTTTTTAAATTGGTATTTTATAAATTTTTGCTTTTTCTATGATATGCTGCTATGAACATCAAAACTCGAATCAAAATGTTTAATTTTTATGTAGCTCTTATCTGTAAACATTGGTTTTTGTAATCGACTGAACATTCTTTTTTCTCTAAAATTCTCCACAGTTTTTTTTTTTTGGTTTTCGATTATAAATATATATTTATATTTCGATTATAATTATATATTTATATTTCGATTATAAGTATATATTTCGATATATATTTAGCTAAACTTAATGATCAATTAATAATTTGATTTAAATTTAATTTGGATCTGATATCAGATACGTTAACTGGTGGGAAAACTGAATACATATTACAAAATAATTACTGTAATTGACAATTGCAAAATAGTCGCTAATGGCGACCAGTTTATTCGCCCAGATTATTGACTTTTCATGCTGAAAGGCTATTAAAATGATATGCATTTAAAAAATCACTTTGAAATTTAACAAAACTGAAAAGCATGAATTCAATTAAATCAATCTGCTACAAATTACTACGACCATATTTTTTTAAAATGTATATTCTAAAAAAAATAAAAGTTCAGTGAAATTTCTTCATTGAAATTAAAGTCTAAGAAAAGCATTTTTTTAAAATCTTAATTTGAAGATTGTTTAAACCATACGATTAAGGTTTTGATTTTCATCGTAACATTAAAAACATTGTAACAGATTATCGCACCGTATTAAATTAAGAAATTTTGAAACATAAAAGAAAAAAATATTGCACGGAAACTGATATTACTAAAAAGGTAATATTTTTGAGTTTTAAGATATTACAAATAAAATCCTTTTTATGTAGCATAGGAAAGTGTGAATATTAACTTTTATAGTCAAGTCATAGCTTTTGTCATTTTGATATTTTTACATCTTTTGTTTCTTTGAGCGAACAAAGATTTCGGTGACATTTGGAATTATAATCCTTTCTAATAATATTTCCCAGTTTCATTGCAATTACATATATGATAATATTTTTCAACTCCATTAAATTGTTAAGCAAGACATTAAATTAAAACAAACAATAAAAATAATCAATGTAGCGATCAGAAATATTTATACAGCAGTTTGTTCACATTTGACAGTTGTCATTTGATAATCTATACTTTTATTATAATTATCTCTATATTTGTTAACTACAATGAGTGTGTGTGTGTGTGTTGGCTCTCTACAGGACAGACCATTCGACCTCCAGCCACCAAATTTGCCACTTGTATACCTTGGAGGCCAGAAATGTGCACCTCGGAGCGATTTCTTGTATTTTTAATTAGAATTTTAATTAATTAAAAATTAGGCGAAATTTCGACGTTTTTTCCCGTTATAACTTCGGAAAATATTCTAGCACAAAAATATTTTTTACATCATATTGAAGTTCAAAAAATAGTATTTTCAATGATACTAATGTTTTGACCTAAAAATTAAATTTCTACTTTTAATTAATTTTTAAAAATGTCATTGAAGCATATTTTTCAACAATTTAATTCGCACAAAATAAAAATAAAATTTAATCCGCATGAGCATGGGAAAAAATTAGCATTTATAAACGAGTTGCCATCAAATTTACAAAAATTCTGATTAGAAAAATAAATTATTACTACTGCAAAATTAAATCTAGAGAAATATAATTTTCAGCTCGTGATTGTATGAAATGAAATAAATAGAAAATGTGATATTTTCTAAAAAAATAAATGGATGACAAATATTTCTATGATCGCTTGTAATAATATATATTATAATATCTCTATATTATTTGTTCTATAAATCAGCTTTATTTAAGGCAAACATGGTTTAATATATATAGGATATCCATTCAAATACAGACCTAATGTCTAATTTGTAAATCTTTCATAATCGACGTGCATATTCTTTAGTACTGGCAAAATAGTCTAAATGAAGTATATAATTAAATTTTATGTAATTGGAATCAGTAAATGCACTGATGAAATAAGATTTTTATATTTTTTCATACTCTGCTCTATGAGTCATATTTAACAAAATATTTTTGAAATACTAATCTATACTTATAATACTCAATGTGTATCTTTGTGTGTGTGTGTTGGCATTCTACAGGCCAGACCGTTTGACCTACAGCTAACCAAATTTGGCTTATGTATACCTTGGAGGTCGGGAAAGTGTACCGTGGAGCAATTTTTTTTGTATCTTTAATCAATTTTTTAATCAATTAAAAATTAAGAGAAAGTTTGGCGTTTCTCAGCTATAATTTCCGAAAATAATGCAGAACAAAATTGATTTTTACATTATATTGAAGTTCAAAAAATAATCCTTTCAATGATAGCAATGTTTTAACCATCAAATGAAATTTCTATTTTCAATGAATATTTTTTAAAAAAATAATTTAATCGTATTTTTAACACATTATTTCGTATACAATGAGTAAAATTTAAGCTGCGTTATAACGTTACACGTTAATGGAAAAAAATTAAGTTTTATCAACGCATTGCCATCATATTGACAATAGTTCAAATAAAAAAAAACTAAGTTAACTATCATTCCAAATCAAACATATAAAACTGTAATTTTCAGAACGTGTCTGAAATGAAATAAATTTGAAACATGATGTTTTTTTGAAAAATAAATTCAAGGAATCGTTTTCTATGATCTTTTACAATACTTATATTACAAATTCAATTAAACAATTTTATTTAAGGCAAGCATGGCTTAATATGTACATCTACTCTAATCGGAACCCAACAGCTAATTTGTAACCTTTCGTAAAAGACATAAATCTGTTAACGAATGGTCTAAATGAAATAAATAATTTAATTATATTTTATTTAAATGGTGTCGATAAATGCTGATGAGTTACGAATTGAAATTTTTGAATATGTCCTCTGCTCCGTGAATCATATTTTATAAAATATTATTGAGACGCTATTATTTTAAATAAAATAAGTTGCACTCCAATCAACTAAATCAATCACTAGATCTGATCCATTTATGAAAATTTCAATGTAATTATTCCATAAAAAACGGTTTGATTTTAGATCACTTCATCGACTGTCTCAAAGAAGTCAATCATCTTCCTTTCCTTCAATCATTGACCTAGATTATGAAAATGTAGATTGTTCTAATATTGTAATATTCAAAACGTAATTAATCGGTCATATTTGAATACAGAATATGGAAATATTTTGCAAAATAGGATTCTCTAGGACCAAAAGGCTGTCCAAAATTTAAACATATATTTAATTTTTTGAAATATATTTATAAATTGAAAAAAATATTATTATTGATAGCGTTTATATCCTTTTAAAAATAAAAATAAAAACTGAATTTTCCATTTAATCAGTGAAATGTTTGTTGAATAATTCTTTGAGATATTATAAGTTAGAAAAAGTATTTTGTAGTGCACATAAGACTTCAATGCCAAACATTTCTGCTTTCAGTTCTGATATTTTTTAAGAAATGCGTGGATTCAATAAAACTCCGTTTTTATATTAATTGTAGTTTTATCATTTCTACTTTAATTTAAATTTGAATTTTACGTGTGATAATAGAAAATTAGAGAGCGATACATTGTAAAATAAACAGAATGGCTTAAGGTCTACGTAATAGTATAAGGAAACGATATGACTATCAAAATTTGATGTTTCAAAATATTTTGCAGAAAAACTTATTATGAGAAGAAGTTTCATAATATTTT
>JAPMOR010090873.1:95150-118295 GCA_026543865.1 Argiope aurantia | reverse complement strand
ATGTTTCTAAACAAACTCGAATGAGGTTGAACAGATTTTGTTAGCCTATAAACCTAACAAAACTAAAACCGCGAACATCGAGCTTGATATAACGCTTACTGACGATGAGCCAATTTTCCGCACTCCTCGACGTTTACCCTTTGCAGAAAGCGATATAGTAAATACGCAAATAGACGAATGGTTAAAAAATGGAATTATAGAGCCATGTTCTTCACCCTATGCTAGTCAAGTTGTCGTAGTTCGTAAGAAAGATGGAAAACATAGAGTGTATAGATTATAGAAAATTAAATTGTAAATTAGTTAAAGACCATTATCCACTACCATTAATTGATGACATTTGAGATCGTCTTCAAAATGCTAAATTTTCAGTACTCTCGATTTGCGTAACGGATTTTTTCATGTGCCGATAAAAGAAAAAAGTCGTTGTTATACCAGTTTCGTCACAAATACAGGTCAATTTCAGTTCCGTTATATGCCATTCGGTTTAAGTTCATGTCCTCCTGTCTTTTTGCGATACATAAATGCCGTTTTTCGTGATCTTATTGCAAAAGGCCTTGTCCTCCCGTATATGGATGACATCGTCAAAAAATGAATCTGAGGCTCTCGAACGCCTTAACACTGTTATAACTGTAGCTCGCGATTATGGACTAGATATAAACTTTAAAAAATGTCAATTTTGGTATAGTCAGATTGAATTTTTGGGTCACGTAATAGAACACGGCAAATTGCTCCCTTCACCCTCCAAAACTAAAGCCGTTCTTAATTATCCTGACTTAAAAAATGCAAAAGACGTACAATGTTTTCTAACTCTTACGGGATATTTTAGAAAATTTGTCCCCTCATACTCTACTATAACAAAACCTCTTAGTGATCTGCTTCGTAAGGACAGCCCTTTTCTATTTCAAGCTCAACAAAAAAATGTGTTTTTACGCTTAAAACAGTTACTTTCTGAAAAACCTATTTTAACTATTTTTAATCAAGGCAGCCATTGAAATTCATACACACGTGTCAATTGATGGCTTGGGGGCAGTCCTACTACAAAAATCCAAAGATGATAACAAATTCCATCCAGTGTATTATGTGTCCAAGAAAACGTCCGACAACGAACGAAAATACACCAGCTATGTACTGGAGGTACTCGCCATTGTAGAAGCTCTTAAAAAATTCCGAATTTACATCCACGGATCACACTTTAAAATTATCACTGACTGTAATGCATTCGTCAAAACGTTAAATAAAAAAAAATGAATTTCCGCATTTCGCGATGGGCATTATACCTTCAGGATTTTGACTACGAAATAGAGCATCGAACCGGTTTAAGGATGACTCATGTCGACGCTCTTAGCTGACGTCCATGATCTGAAACCATGAGACTGTGTTAATCTTCAAATTTTCAAAGCTCAACAGACAGATGAGCATATTACAGCTATAAAAGCATTGCTTCAAAGTGCACCTTACGAAAACTACATAGTCAAAAACAACATTTTATATAAGAACATAGAAGGCCTCGATTTACTTGTCGTACCTGATGATATGCAGGCCAGCCTCATTAAATCCTGTCATGAACGAGGCCATTTTGCAGTAAAACGCACGCAGGAAGCGTTAAACAAAGAATTCTTTATTCCGAACTTCAAAGAGAAAATTGAATGATGTATACACAACTGTGTAACATGCATTCTAAATAACAGAAAACGTAGCAAATTAGATGGCACTTTGCATCCACTTGAAAAAGACGATACTCCCTTTCATACATACCATATTGATCATTTGGGTCCTCTCCCCAGTACTTCTACGAAATATAAGCATATTCTGGCAATCATCGATTCCTTTACGAAGTTTGTGTGGCTTTACCCCACCAAGTCTACCGACACCGCTGAAGTTCTCAATAAGCTCGAATGCCAAAGATCAGTTTTCGGTAATCCTTCAAAGATTATTACGGGCAGAGGTACCGTTTTCACATCCAAGACATTCAAAAAATATTATGAGCATCCACAATCACCCATATTGCTATTACAGCTGTACTTTCTAGATCAAACGGTTAGGTAGAAAGACTTAATTCTACTATCATAGCTGTACTCTCCAAGCTATCCATAGAAAACCCTGAAAAATGGTATAGCCATGTTGCTGCCGCTCAGCAAATTATTCATTATACATTTCAGCGAAGTATCAATTCTACTCCATTCGAAATTCTCTTTGGAACTAAAATGAAATCTGGGAATGATATAAAAATCCTCGAGATCGTCAATTAAGAGATCCAATCTGTATTTCGCCAACAGCGTGATGAACTCCGTAAAGACGCAAAACAACAAATCCTCAAAATACAAAAAGAAAATCGCCGTACTTGCAATCTGCGTCGCAAACATGATCAAAAATTTCAAGTGAATGATCTCGTCGCAATCAATCGCACTCAATTTGGCCCTGGTCTCAAATTGAAACAAAAATACCTGGGACCATATAAAGTGATCAAAATTAAATCAAATGACACATACAACGTTGAAAAGTGTGATTTCTTCGATGGACCATCAAAAACTTCAATTTGTGCAGAATATATGAAACCATGGTCCAGCAGTACAGAACATATTACTTGAACTGTTTTTCAAAAGAAAAAAAAAAACTGAACACTACTTAAAGAAAAAGACAACTATTTTCTTTTTGTCTGTGTGTGTGTGTGTATTTGGACGATAGAAGACTTTTATTTTTATTCTCTTTATTTTGTGTTATTATATTTTTATATGCTGAACACTCATATTATTTTTATTTTTAGTTAGTTATTCGGTATTTCCAGTGCACACTATCGTATTGCTACATATTCTTATGCTGTCACGGATGATATGACAATTTTGATTGCTTTATCTTGTGAATATTTCGATTTTACATATTATTATTTTTTCTTCACTTACTTTCTTCATTTACTTTCATTTATTTTCTTCATATTATAAAACAACAGTTTTATAATATGTTTACTTCAATATGCTGTATACCATAAGGCGAGGTCGCCTATCCTGTCAAGATAGCCGATGTCGGAACTGCCGACAGATCTCGTATCCTGTATGGCGCCATGTTGGCCATGTTACGTCACGTCATTAATCACGTGATGCTTTCCTGCCATTATTGGCAGACGAGAGTTGGGCAGTGTGTCTGTAAGACGTACAGCTCACCCTCATGCTTCTTTATGTGTTTTATCTTAGTATAGTAATGTTTGGTCTTTTAATTATAATAAATATATTTTCATATTAATGCTGGTCGTTGCTTCCCCCCCATATATATATATATATATATATATATATATATATATATATATATATATATGTTTTAATGAGAATTAATGAAAATATTTCTAAGGAATTGTTCTTCAAGTTATTTTAATTAAAATGCCTTCAAAACGACACAATAATTTGTCGCCTTTTTTGGTAATATCTTACTTGAACACTTAAAAAGCTGGATTTTTAGATTTAAGTGGTGATGCAAGAAAACAGATATAAATAAAATTTTTCATTAAAAAGCATAAACTAAACATTTTAAAAATTATACTATTTCCACATTTTGTAACTATGTCTTGTATCAAATTTATATTCAAACAGTGAACAGTAAAAGAAAAAAATTGCTTTAAAAATAATATTCACTGTAGCATGAAATACAACGAAAAATTTGAGTTGTTTCAGAAGGAAGACAAATAGGGGTAGAAAAGATTAGAAAACACAAAAGCACATATGATAGAAATAAAATATTTGTATAGAAATAAATTGGAAATAGAATATTAATACCCTTTTGGAAAAAGTTCTCGAAAACTGAAGTAATACAATAAAGATAAGTGAGTATTACAAAATGAAATAAGAAGCATTAATAAATAACTCATTTCAAATAATATTATGAAAATATATTATATAGAAAAATTTAAAGATTTAACCTAATCCTCTTTTAAGCCAGCCCTTTTAAATTTGTGTAATTTTGAACCATGGTCGGCGCCTGATACGTTAACCACTTGTCCAAATTTCGGCACCACACCACACCAGTTGGAGGACAATTGACACCAGCAGATTTAACGTGCACCAGATCCGCTTACACGATGGCTTTTCGGTGGAATCGGGCCTCAAATACGGAATCCACTGGTCCCGAAGAGAGGCCTCACCACCAGGTATCGGCTACCTTTATTTCGCCGATTATAAATATGCTTAATTGCATTCGTAGCAGTTTGTAAGAAACTGATTAGAATTATCAAATAATTTGATGAAATTTTAAGAAAACATACACCATATTCGTAATAAAACAACCAGAAAAATCAATACAACGTGCTACAAACTAGGTGACAAAGTTAGCACGTTTTCTTTTTGTAAATGTAAATGTTTCGTTGGTAAATGATTCTTTTCTTTAATCTGTTTTCTACCTGAAAATAATTAAACCCTAAACACATGCAACAAATGGATCATTATAAACACTAACTATTTGATATAATATTTAAATTATCATGCATTATTTTTACTGCAATTTCATTCAGAGATTAATTAGATAAGAGTTTTTAGAAACAGTTACTTCTAATTGAAGCGAAGGACTTAAAATAAAACGGTTTGAATGCATTTCACGAATCAAAAATGAATCTTCATGTTTGTATGAGTCAATAGGGCAACAGACAAAATGATTGCACATATTTCGCACGATACCAGTAAGGTTTTAATGAAAATTTCTGGAACAGAATTTTTTGTCTTCTAAGGTCATAAGAAATATACTTACCGCAAAATTCATCAGAGTTAAAATGTACATGGTAAGCTGTTTAATTAATTTTAATTAAAGCTTCCACCGCTATAACAGTCAAAACCACAAAAAAAATTAAACATTCTGACCACATAATGTAGTTTTAACATTGAGCAATAGGTGGGATAAAAGAAGGAAGAAAAACGTTAGAGAGCCATTCTCCACGTGAAATTGTCCTTTGTCATCGTCAAACATATTGTCAATTGTCATCATCAAACATAAGTTACGGTAAGTAAAATTTTGATATAATTTTGGTAGTTTTTGCAATTTTAATCCTACTGGGAATATCTTAGTGCAAACACTTTCCCCTTTACAATGGAAAAGCTTATATATCATAAGTGCTATATAGCAGAGGGAGCTACTAACTTATTTTTTTAAAGCTTTTATAGCCAAAACTAATTTATTAAATAAAGTATTTATTTTTAAAAATGCTGCTAAAAATCGTATTAATTTGATCTAATAAGCAAAAATATTTATTTTTCTTAAATAATTCTCAATCTCCAAAGTATTTCCTATTTAATTATTATAATAATGACCGTTTATAAAGTTAAATTAGAATTCTGATACCAAGTAACGCTTCACATATAACATCTTAGATCAAGGACTATTTATGGCAACAAATGCTTTCCTTAGCTTTTCCAGTAGTTTTTAAATTCTGAACATTTTTTCAAGTTTTATAAAAAAAGCAAATTTAACTTAGCATTGATTAACTAATAACCACTTTTGCTTCATTTAATTATTAAAAAAATATTATTTGTATCTATAAAAGAATTGAAAAAAATACAGTTTTTGTGGAATATATAGTAAACATGGAAGTGAGAATTCTGAAGAAAAGTTATTGATTTGATAATTTCAGTTCAGAATGCTTATGAAAAGTTATGTGTATGCTGATGACAGAAACATGGCAGTTTGAATAAAATAAGAATAGTTAATAACAAAACGGTAGCTACAGTAGGAACCATATCTTTTGTTTGCAATTGGTTCAAAAAATTTATGATGCTTGGTGGCATCATCAGAATGTTTTGTAAATAAAATTGATAATCGAATGAAAAATATAGAAATAGAGCCTAAATATGAAAAATAGAGTCTTTCTACTGTTTATGTCATATTATGAATTCAGATATCTTAATAAAAACGTGCTTGATTAAAACATAGCAAACCGTATGAGAAATTGGGGAAAATAAAAATAAATTAAGCGATAAAGTATGCTGATTAATTTCATTTTTAATTTCTTATGATTTGCATTTAATAATTTGAATGCTCTAAGTATTTGCATGTAATTCACTGAATTATCTAGAGCCTTATAATTAATTTACATAGAATTCTTTAAGTGAAGTATTTATTATTATAATGTAAACCTGTGGGAGTAATCTGCCCCGAAACTTTCTAGCATATTTCCTAATAAATGTCTTCTCCCCTTTCTTCCGAAAAAAAATGTAAATTCTGGTAATGTAGCGAATACCTTACATGCCATTGGCGAATAATAGTTAGAAAATACAAATCTTTCGCTTGGATTTAGCATTTTTATTGAAACACTCGCGATAATATTTATTTAATTGAGGTATTTTTTCCAATCAACATCAAAATTTGATACAAAATTACATTGCGGTCATAAGATAACATGCAGAATTTCTTTGATTTAAGTCACTGCGAATTACTGATAGATAGGCAGACAGCTGGTGAACCGTTTTAAGAATTTTAATTGGAAATTTGACTATAATCTATATTTTAGATGACTGTATACCTATAAAACTATGTACCAAATTTTGTCCACCGAGCTCTTTGCATTATATAGTTATCAAATTTCACTTGTACTCGAACAGCCAGGCATACATACTTGTATACAGAGATACATTCTTGTATGTAAACACATGCTATAATTGCATTTCGTCCAAAATTTGATAGAAATCGATACATTTTGTTGCAATTCCATGTACAAAATTTCATTCGTATAGATCATAGCGTTATTGAATTATAGTGTTTACATATAGAGCAGAAAATTAACTGACAGACAAACACAATGCCAAAAATATGTTTTTTGTGCATTCGTCAAGTAAAGATTCTTCAAACTTTAGAATTCGATTTTTTTTGACGATTAGCTTACTTTCTTATATGTATACTTCGTATACATATAAGAAAAAAAATATCCATTTATATAATATTATGCTGTGAACCATAGTTACACTGAATTTCAAAGATTCTTATGATTATTTTTTGCAAGAAATCATTTATATATAAGCACACACACTCACATACGCGCGCGCACACAAATACACACACTGTATACATAGGTTTTAAAGATAACTAAGATTTCATTTCCTAAGTCTGTATGTATGAACTTTATCTAGTAATAAAACCACCAAAGGGAAAAGTTATGTTTCTTTTGTTCTTGTATAGATTAGTTTTCCGGAACGAAATAAACCAAAATGACAACCTGCTCAAATGTACATGAAAAGATAAAAGTAAATATCATGGGTTACAAAAACAATGAAATAGAAACGTCAAGATATAATAATATTGAGGAAACGTATCCATAAAACGTTTAGGAACCGACGAGATATCCATCCGTTAATAAAGACATACAGTGGGGACTCATTTCATAGCCACTCCGAGAGAATGGAACCAGAAATGATCATAAAACAAATGATCATGAATAACCATCAAATAGATTCCTCAATCTATGAGATACATTTCTTCTACAATGAGCCAATCAATAACGATTAGGGACACACACCTCTTGAAAGTGAGAAATTGTTACAGTTAGATCTTCATTAATAAAAAAAGCTAAGTTCATGTATAAAGTAAATATTATTATTATTTTTTTACTCCTGCCATTCTTGATGAATAAAAATAATATTTACATTTCAAATTATTTTACTAGTTAACGCTTTAATTCGCATTTGCAATGTTTAATTAAATTTCATAAGCTACAAGGCGGAAAAATGCATTGTCTACGAGACTCTAATTGACTCTGATGAGGGCCTCATTGCAAAACTTTTAGTTACTACTGCAACTGCTCAGAATCTTCGAAAGAGTGCGCCAATCATTTACTAGACACTACCAGACCTTTAATGATGATGATAGTGATCCATTTCTGCACATATTGTAATACTGTGTAAATAAAGAGCTTTATTTTCATTTACTCAATAATTTTTTTGGGCAAAAAGTGCCCATTTATTTCCAACCCCATGTTGCTACACAAAACGTGTTTCTTTATATGTATTTTACTACAATTTTTTTACGTAAGTTACCTTTACCTACCCTACGTATGTGTGTGTGTGATATGATTGGTTAGCGTGAAACTTATTTCTATACATTTATACATTTTCATGGCAATAGTTGCCGTTATTAAGAGGGTGTAAAAGTGATTTAAGTCCCAAATAGCCAAAATTTTATAATTATTAGGAATTTATTTAGAAATAATATACATTCACATTTTCAAAATCGCGAATATTGAAGAAGGATAGTGTCAGTTTGAAATAAAAATGTGTTACTGAATCAATTAATACATTGAGTTTCTTTCCACTCTGTCTGATTTGAGCTGTTGTCAAAAAAAAAAGGTTTTCTTCTCGCATTTTAATTGTTTGCATTTCCTTTTAAAGGACAAATGAAACGTAGTTATTATAATATTCTGAGAATAGAAATCCTCTTTCAAAAATCTGGATACATATTCCATTTTAAATTATTAATAATTAAAAGGTTTTCTGGTCAAGTACCGCTTAAATGTATTTTTTTTTAATGTTGCATGCGAAATCAGAACAGGAAAAGAAACTAGATTTAGTCTCAATGTGTTGAACTAGAATAAATTAAAAATCAATTTAACGTATACAACAGCTTATCAGCATTCAGCAACGAACATGATATTAGTGGCAATATTAGCTGGAGAATTCATAGTAATTGGATTAAAATCAAGAAGATGGACAATATCTCATTCTTGTCATAGTACAAAGTCTTAATAATTTTTGAATATCACTGATACTTTTGATTTTATATATTTTTCACGATTCTCTACAGACAACATCACATGATCAAATATTCCACACAATATACTATGTTTACAGCAAAAAAAAAAAATTCATTAAATCTTACGGAAGTGCAATTTTGGAATGGAATGCATCGTATACAATGATATTCATTGAGATGGTTGAATACAGAGAACACAATTAGAATAATTCATGTGAAATAACTTCATAATAAATGCATTTTCTCCAATAAAAACGTTTAGTTTTTGAATAGGTGATATTGAAAAAAACTGTCATTTCATAATTTAAAGGGCCAAGTATACGTTGTCATCTGTCATTAATAAACTCTTGAAAAATATTCCCGATTTTAATATATTAATGACAATTCAAACTATGATAAAGTAGTTTCATACATTTCTGAAAGAGTGAAATATTTTTTATTGGCTTGAGGAAGCCAAAATCGTTATTCTAACAATTATGATTTCATAAGAAAGTAGGCAACCATATTTCAAAGAAAGAGAGAGGGGGGATATTTTTTTGTTCTCAATGCATATGATAATAGGCAGATTGGATAGAAAAACAGTTACTTCTTTTAAATTTATTTTACTTTTCTTTAAGACTGGAATCTATTTCCCTTTCTCTCTTCGATTATATTATAATGATCTACATTTATTTATTTCATACATTCTTTGTCCTATTCTGTTGTGAACCATATCTCTTATTTTCCCATTTTTTATTTCATTTTTTTTATTAATGTTTAAATATATTTATATTCTTATTCCCTTTTTTAGTATTAGCATAATAGACATTTACATGTGTTTTTTTTTGTTTTTTGTTTTTTCTGCATATTCTTTTGCATATTTAAAATTCTTAAATGCACTTTCCATGCTGTAATTTGAAGTTGCTGGCATATGTTTCCTTTCGTATTTTATGTGTCTTATTTACATTAAATTTTTATTGCTTTATTATGGATTCATAATTATACAACGCTAATTTTTTTTAATTAAAAATAATTTAATTAAACAAACTGGAAATTATTCATTGAGAACCAGTGTAATTATTTTTTAAAGTGTCACCATAATCAGCGTTTTATAAATGAACGCAACATTTCGGCTTAGATAAGCTAATTGGAAACCTTTCAGTGAGAATCAATATAATAATTTTTATATAGAAAATGTGTCAACGTGAGGTATCAACAACTTAAGTATTCTTTGTGTTTGTTTCATTTTTCGAACTGCATTATAAAAAAGAATAAATCGAAGCTGGAGCCTTTATTTTATAAATATGTTACTCATGTTACAACAATAAAAAAAATTGTTTACATATTGTGTAATTCGCTGACAATTTCATAATCACAGTTTTCATATTTTTATTTTCTGCAGTCTAGTAAATACCTTTGTGTTCATTCATCTTAATGACGAAAATTTACCAGGAAATATAAACATCAAAGAAAAGTTATTATATACATAACATATTACAAATATCCAAAAACTTAACGCATTAATCATATATCCAATAAACTTGCATCGACAGAATGTTGTACAGCAGAGTACGACATTCATTAATGTTTCCACTAGGTCTTCCATTAAAAACTCTCATACAAAGAGCTTTCGGGCATAATTAATTCAACCTTTTTCTCTATATATCTTTTCATGACGAGAAAAATATGTCAGGCATCGCAATTATTTTTATAGATCTTAAAAGTATTTATTCCTTAATTTCGTTTGGATAACTTTATCAATAACTCAATTATTTAATTTTGTCATGAAAGGAAAGAGGTAACAAGAAATTTGTTTTATTAAGAACTTGATATATTAGATCGAGTAAGAATGTAATGATATGAGATACATAGAATAATCGAATGTAGATATGTTTTATATGCAACTAATAGAAATTGCTGAACGGGAAGATTGTTGATCATGTTTTTCAAGTATCGAAAACAATTGATTATGATGAAGTCGTGTCCCCATTACCACGGAAAGGGAGGAGGGTGCAGTAGCTTCTAAGGGTAAAAACCCCATCGAAAACAAATAATTATTTTATATCGATATTAATATTAATTAACATTAAAATCCTGCAAACTTAATTTTGAAAACTTTTCAGATTCATCATACGTATTTTATAGCAGAAATTCTTCGTGTGATGACATCCTTTGTAACTTCATAACACATTTGCAATTACATTTGCATTTTACAAGATTCCCACCAAATTTGATGAAACACCGGGAAAGGTTTAAATATCACAAAGAAATCTAATAGTTCTCTATTATTCATGATTTTTTTATAATAAATGTATATTTTTCACCGCAATCTGTATGCATTCAATAATAACGTACAAGAGACGGATATCGCTCTTAACATATATTTTCGAATGACAACAGTCAAACGTAAGCAAATTGCTGTGAAAGCTTGTCTGACTTCTTCATTGAACGCTTTTACAGTTGAACTTAATTCAATGCATAGTTATAGAATTGCAAAATATTATTAGAAATGCTCTGAAAAGGATACGATGTGTTACCAAGAATTCCATTCAATGAGAAGAAGGAAGATCTAAAGGAAATCAAGGAGTAGGTGTCAAATAGAAATTTAATTCAAATTCGAAAATAAGTTTATCCGTCGCTAGATGGCTAATTCTTATAACTTACTTAAGAAAATTGATTGCCATATCTTCTGAAATTAGTGTCTCATAAAAATTATCTTTACCTATCTTCAAACTCAAGATAAAAAAAATGATATTTTAAATGGTTTTTATAGTTTTAAATTTAATATAATATTTTTAATGTTATGATGAAATTTTAATTCATCCATCAGAATATTTAATTGTATACTTTTGTCATTGCTACAATGTGGATAAAAAATTGTTTTCTTTGGACATTAATATGATCATACATATGTGTACATAATCACCGGATTAATTTACATTTATCATAGCTTTACATTTATCATAGCATATTCACTTTAACTCTCTATATTAGAATCCACTTAGAATCTGTGGGTGTTCTTACCTTTCAAGTAAATCTTTCAAAATGATTCTGGCAAATTCTCAAAATGCATTAACTATTTTAGTCAGTTTTCACTTTCCCGTTATTAAAATCCTTTTAGAATTTTATTCAAGAGAAATTAGATTAATTTCAATTTTCAAAAATTTGGATGGTATTCCATTAACGTCTTAAATGAAAAAAAAAATATTATCTGATATCATTTTTGTGGGTGTGATTGATCAATTTTCCATGAGCTTCATAATCACATATTAATCAAGCAAGTGCGAATTAGAAATTATTTTCTCAAATGAGGGCATTTATTACCTCTATTTTTAGTCATTTACTGTACAAGCATTATCGTATTTAAAAGCTTTATCACGTTAACAATGATTTGTACTTAAATTTCATAGTTAATTAAGCTTCTCGCATTTGCAGTAAACTACTCAATCTAAGAAATTCTCAATTAAAAGGGTTATCAAATTCAATTAATACTTCTGTCAAATGCGATCCAAGTGTCTACGGCTATAATATGCTTGGCATAAAAAAGGTACTTTTGCAATTGTGGAATTGTAATCACTTCAAAAATGTCTGAAGGCTACAATGTTACCTTTAACAATTGCTGCAACTGTTTTTGTAGTTTGTTACACAAAATGAAACTCAGTTTACTTGGATTAAAAATTGCCTGAGGATGCTTTTTGAAGTCATTCAGAAAAAACCTTTTATCTCAACTGAAATTCGTTTGTTTTCCTCTTGAGATAAAATCCTATTTCCTTTATTGGATAATAGTAATTATTCTGCATTAAAAAGTTATTCTCCTTATTCGTTGTTTTGTTAGTTTCTCTCTGATACAGAAAGCACTTTTTAGTAATACCTAATCTCATTTTGGCATCTAAAGGATGAAATTGGATTTTCCGTGAAAACTCTGAAATTCTGAATAAACTCATAACAAAGCTTTTATGCAATTATCATTAAAATGTCGATATGATTTCGAATACGTGATTTGCTTCCTACTAAAAGAAAACCAAATTTCTTACAGCAATCTTTACTTATTTATTAACCCTTGCATCTCTATTCAAGAAATTCGAATTCAGGCTTCTCATAATACTGGAAGGTCAGAGGTAATTTTTCAAAGAGAAGAAAAAGTCCCTACATCCCCACAAAAACCATAGCTTTTGAGGGGAGCTTATCATAAACATAGCTAACCATCAAAAACCATAGCTGTTTTTTAAAGACCTCATTCTCAATGATATTGATATGTAAAACAGAACCCCGCCAATCAGATGGCTACAAAGCAAATGTATGATCTGGCACCTTTTGAGAGTTCTCAAAACCTTTCTCCGAAAAAAAAAATACATCGAACAAACAAAGCACGTGCTAATGGTATCTAATTATTTCACGAAAAGGAGAAGAATTTTTCAGAGATCTTTACGTATCCTGGGCGCCTAATGTTGTTTATTTAGACTGCAGTATAGGGTGTTTTAGTATTCATAAAGTCCGTGTTATTATTATATATTATGTTTCTAATAGCCACACCTACTGCGATTATTTTCAGTATCATTAGTAGACAGTATGTATGCCTCTTGTATATACTTCATAGGATATAATCTATTTTTTAATTCGTAAGACTAATGTTTATAGATCTAAGTAACACTTCGGATACACGATTCCCAAACAGTGCATTCTTGCCATTTTGAAAGTTTTGTTAGTACAATAGTACATGTTGAATAATCATATATTATTACATGACACAAGAACTTGCTGTGATGGTGCTTTGAATCTTATAAGAAGTATTATCGATAATTTGTGACGTGCTTTAATAAAAGTCATTGAACGATAACAAGTATCTTATAGCATCCCCGAAAATTTTAAATTTCTCTTGTCATTTTTTATTATAAGCTTTAAGTTTATTATTAAACTAGCCGCCTTTGGCGACCAGCCGGTTAGCCAGTAATACCGCTCGCTACAATTTTCAATCAAATATTTTAAGTAACTTGTCTCTTAATAGATTCTCAAACAAAACATTTTTAATCTTCAAATTTTGATAGTCATACCAAATTTATACTGTTGTTTAGATCGTTTCGTTCAATTTAATATATATTTTGCTACTTTGTTGTCATTTCCGGTAAAACTTCAACATTAATTTAAAGTGGAAATGATGAAATTGCAATTAATATAAAGATATCTTTTAATAAAACCAAGCATTTTATTTATTTATCATCTTTATTGTTATTTATTTATTATTATTATTATTGAATATGTGTATTGCAAACATAATCGCTCGGTATATAAGTTTTATGTGAACTTAAAAATATTTTTCATAATTTATGTAATATCTCAAAGACTAATTCAACAAAAATTTCTCAGATTCAGCGTAAAATTCAGTTTTTATTTTTGCTTTCAAGAGGATTGGAGTGAAATCAATAATAACATTTTGTTCCGGATTATAAATATATTTCAAAAATTATGAAGTCTAAATTTAATGCAGTAAGGTATCATATTCTGAGAAATATTCTGGACACACCAAATTGTAAATAAATGGATGAATGTTTCTATTTTCCACGATCAACTAAGACTTATTTATGAAGTTTTGAAAGTTAAAAAGTTAGAAAAACTCAACATTTTCATAATCTTATGCCAATTAATCTTGAGAAACCTGCGAGCTGATTGGCGTATTTTCTTTGAAACGATCGATGAAAAAGCTAAAATTATCCTTTTTTTTTATTGAATAGTGATATTCAAATTTTCATAAAGCACTCAGTTTAAGTGATTGATTTAGTTGATTAGAAATTAACTCTTTTTATTTAAAATATTAGTGTTTCAAGAACATTTTGTTAATCGTGATTTCCACAGCAGAAGCTTTATGTAAAATCAAAAATTCGTTATTTATTAGAGCATTTATTGAATCAAGTGACATAAAATATAATCATTTTCCATTTAGATAATTTTAGCAGATCTGTGTCTTATTAAAGATTTATAAATTAGCAGTGTGGCCCTGATTTGAATGGATATCCTGTTCATATTAAACAAAACTTGCCTTAAAATAAAACTGATTTATTGCATTAATAATATAGAGAGTGTAAAAGATCATAAAATAATTTTTTTTTGAATTTATTTTTTAGAAAAAGTAATATTTCATATTTGTTTCATTTCCTACAGACACGTGCCGAAAATTATATTTTTGCAGATTTCCTTTCCAAAAAGATTTAATTTTATCTTTAATCAATTCATTTCCAAAAAATTTAATTGGAGCTTTAATCAATGTGATGGCAACATTTTGAAAACAGCTAATTTTTTCCCATGAATGCGAAACTTGCTCATTCAGCTTAAATTTTATTTTTATTTTGTACGAAAACAATTGTTGAAAAATGGAGTTAAAATAATTATTTAAAAATTCATTAAAAATGGAAATTTAATTTTAAGGTTAAAACATTGGTATCATTTGAAAGATAAATTTTTGATCTTTAACTTCATGTAAAATTCTTTTTTGTGCGGTAATATTTTCGGAAGTTATAGCAGAAAAAAGCCAAAATTTCGCTTAACTTTTAAATAAATAAAATTCTAATTAAAAATTCGAAAAAATAACCCCCAGTTGCACATTCCCTGCCTCCAAGGTATACACACACACATACACACATTGAGCTTTATTCTAAGTATAGATTTATCAATAACCTCATTTCAAGTATGAAATTGAAAGCTATTTAGAATTAAGTCAATATAAAAGAAATGTCATATAATTATTCTGATAATATATCTGAATATCAATAACTCACAGAGAGAAAAATTATGTCATTACATCCTGTAAATTTCTCTGCAATTTTCTACATTATAAAGTATTGTAGATCAAATGAGTTTTCTTTCTTTCATTAAATATGTACCGAAATCATTCAGTTTCTGTTTACTGCTTTGTTGTTGAATTATATTCATAAATATCAATGTGAATTCAAAATGTGGATAAGTATGCTAGTTGAGGCTTAAAATAAAGTACCCAAAGATGTATAATGCAAAACGCAAAAGATTTCCCTTGGGATTCGCGATTTAATCTATCGCAAAACTTTACTACGAAATCTTTCAACTTGCTTTGAATATTCCTCTTAAATTCGATTCTGTATTCTGAAAATCTGATTCTATCTCTGTGCACTTAATCGAATCACTAAAATATGTGGGATAGAATATCATGTTTTTTTTTCTTTGTTAAACAAAGTTTTATACTTGAAAATACTCATGTGGTTTTCTTTTAGCTGAATGGTATGTTGGTAACTAAACACGATATCCGTATAAATATATTGGATTTTATATTATTCATTCATTGCTTTAAAAATGATGCGATTATATCTGAAGAATCATTATAATTTTCAGTATTATTTCTTTTATCTTTTTATGTAGCTTCATTTTTGTAATAATGCAATTATCATCACTCCAGATGATAATTGTATTTTCTTGTCTGTTTTTCAATATTGCGCATTTGTAAAACAATAAACATCAAAATCTTTAATTCACTTATATTATACAATAGTTATGCGTTTTCTTTTTTATAAATTTGGAAAGACTTCTTTACATCTTTTACTAATTTTCAGATCTTAGTCTTTTAAACGAAAAATAAAATATGTTGATCTGCAGAAACATTAATGTTTTAGAGTGTTATTAATCTCTTAATGATTGCGTTCTGTAAATGAAGAGATTATTGCAGTATTAATTATCCTAATAAAATAATAATTTTTAGTATTTAAATAAAATGCTCATCATTGTTTATGTGATAGATATGTTCTGGTATATATGATTGGAATAGTTTTTGAAAGATATCACTTCTATCAATGTTCTCTCGTCGATCTTATCATGTTAAACCTATAAATGCCTGATTTCAAATTCTTAAAATATGAAAATCACTCTTTGGTGTGTGTTGTACTCGGTGTATTGCTAAAGCGCTAGATTACTAAATTAAGAATGCAGTTCAAGTACATTCATGGAAGACCTGACTGTATAATATATAGTTCTATTTTATATATACTTAAAGTCCATCTTTTTAAATTCACGTCTCGGAACAAAAGATTTTGAAAATGTTTTAAAACTTTCTAAAAATAATCAGATGATGGATTTTCACTCCCCTGTTTACGAGAACACAAAAATGAAATGGCATAATCGTTGAAATACTCAAGTTTAAGATGTTAAAGAATTTTTTTCCTGGATCCATATAACGTGGTTTTAGAATTATGTCTTCCTTTTGTGAAAACGATACTCAAAAATGCTTTGAGCTAAATTAATGGCATTTGACATATAGTCGTGTCACTCAATTCTTAGATTTTTATAAAATTTTGTGTGGAATACACTAGTGGAACGTCGGCTGATCGATATCGTAATTTTTTCGTCTTTTTCAGCCAAACTCTTAAAATCCTTACAGCTCCTAATTAGTATAGAATAAATATTTCTGTTGCTAAATATTTTTTAAAGATAAAAAAAATCTACATGGAATCGACAAAACTAAATATAGAGATAATGCATAATTTTCTCTTGATTTTATATAAATGTTAAGAATATTTGAAGAAAACAATTCTAGATAATATTATGTAGATTAAACTATTATAAAGGGTAACAACATATATCAGAAAAATAAATGAAATGTTATAGTTTTCTTGTTTTGGAGTTTACTTTGGGTCAATGTTCTTAATTATGTTTAAAAAAAAATTCAAACCAGAAACACATTAGAATAAACAAATATAAAGTGATGATTTCAGCGGGTCATTTGACAAGTTTAATATGCTAGGTTTTAAAATTAACAGGCTTCAAACAGCTTTAAACATATTTTTTCTTGTATGATGGCATGTAAATTTTTCTATTACCAGGCTAACGAATGAATGTGTTAATGTTTTCTGAAAAAAATTCGGCATTTAAAATAACTGCTTAGCAGATAGAAAACTAACTAAATACTTTTGTTAGTAAAAGGCTAATTAAAAATATTGAATATAGAGTTTATTTTTTAACAGTCGTCACCTGGTACTAATTAGTCTACAATTAATATTTCCTATAAATATCAGTGCATTTATTTCAAAACAAAGAAAATACGAAAAAAAATACAGCAGTTGATATGATTTGAATTTTCTAATGTTCTTTTATCACTCTACATTAGCCTAAAATAATTTTGAAAAATTCAAGAAAAATTTACTACATGTAGAAAAAAAATTTAGAATTTAATTAGAAAAGAGCCAAAATTTTTTATTTCATTGTAATTAAAAATTTTAGTAAGGAACAGACTTCTGATACGTTATAAAATAACTTAGAAAAGGCAAATTCAATTCCGTTTTTCCAAACTGTTATTTTTTTAATATCTAATTATGTTTGCAGCACGTTTGTATCGATATTTCTCGCACTATACGCTCGTAATTATCGAAGAATTGGCAGGATATATATCCAGATAAATTATATCTAATAAGCTAGACTAATCAACTATATTTTTAATCTTTTTAATAATTATATCCATCAATATTTTAAATATAAATATGAGTTTATTCAGATATGAATATAATGCAGAGTACATGAAGCCAAGATCATATTGATACACAATTCGCTTAAAAAAATATATAATCAATTAACAAAAAACCTCAGCATCTTTTTTTTTTTTTGCTCCTTTCAGTGCTTTAATTCATGAGATGATACTTAAACTTCAATTCCGGAGAAAATAAAACGATAAAAAACAGCAAATTTTCCCTACGCCGTCTTATACATTTTCCTCTTCTAGGACAAGCATCCTCCATAGATGGCATGATAACGAATACATAACCATGCAATCGATCTTTCAGATCCATTAAGACACTAAAGGACAAACTAAAATATGTAGAGCGCTGCGGAATCTTTTTTCCAGAATACCGCTCCTGGAAAAGGGAGAAATCTCCTGGATGACACAGCAAAAGCTACAAGAAATCGAGACCTGAATAATACATTGGGGGAAGAGATTCATAGCATACGTGATCTCCACTTCCCAGCAGAAATCCTTCATCCTTCGATTATTGGGAAGTTGCGAGGGTGGAATTTTTTTTATTGGCACTGACACACCTGTTGATCGCTTCTCTTCTTTATCGATTGTCCTGGCACAACAGCAGGAAGAACCTTCCTTGGTTCATTTCCTCTGATTAGCGCGCACAAGCTTCATTTTCCATGGTGTTTCTTTTTTTCGTTGTTGTTTTCTTTCTTTTTTTTTAGCTAAATATTTTGTTTGCTGAAATTCTCGTTATTCTTTTTCCTTTACGTCCTTGCTACTGATACTTCAAAACGAAAGCAGGAAACGTTTTTTTTTTCTCTCTCTCTCTCTCTCTGTGTCTCTATTCGGATATTATGTGCTCTAAGTGATTGTGAAGCATTTTCTATTTTCTCATAAGTAATCCATTTTATTTTTATTATGAGGACAGATAAATGCCACCAACTGTTCAGCATTTCAATAAATGGGATGATTTTAAACACTTTTATTTCTCTTTTATGTCTGTCAATATTAGATTTCTATTCAAACTTTAAAACTCATTTTGTTAAGTGATAGATTTCTTAATGTTTAATGCTTTCTGAGTTTTTACTGAAAATGCATTATTGTATTACTTGCTATTACTTAATTTCAAATTAATCGATTAATACGTGTCGCAAAACCTGGTAGCGCTATGTGTTACTAACAAATCTAAATTATAAAGCTCCACAAAATTTATTATAATTTAAGTAATGAATTAATTATATTTATTAAATCTTATATATACTATTTTTATTTATCAAAACTAAATACAAATTATTTAAATTTATATAAAACATATGATCTTACATAAACTATAGATTGCAAAGCTTAAAATATTAAAAATAATAGCATTTCAAATTTCTTTGGACAAATCTCAATTTTTTTTTAAACACACTGTTTAAATAATATTTTAAATATTCTTTTCATTAAATTTATTAGTTCTTTCATTTAAAGATTTATTATTCAAAAATCATTCTATAAAATTTAGTTTAATTTAGTTATATTAACATTCTGGTTTCTGAAGTATCACATCAACGACAAGACATTTGTTTCTGGAGGACTTAACTGGTCCAAACCCGCTTTCCCTGATTCTTCGGTGCTCTTCGATTAACGTACACCCAAACTCCTGATTCTTCGGAGGAATTCGGAGCATAAACCAGGATTTTACCATTAAATCTTTGCTGCGTCCCATCGAATGCGTTTTTATTATAGAAATATACTATATGAGTTGCGATTATAATTAAGACCAGGTTGTGAGTGTAGAAATAAATTTTTACATAGAAAGTAATAAAGATGAAACATTAGAGAAGAATAGAAAATAGTGGATTATATAATCTGTAAGAAAAATGATTTTTACATTTCTCCTCCTCTTATCATTCTTTTTGATTTTGGAATTGTCTCTATTCGAATTTTGTGCTCTTTTGGCAGTTGTTCCCTTCGAGGGCATTTGTGAGGTGATTGAGCACCATATTAGATTTGAATTTCTTGAATACGTTTAACAATATGTAAGATTACTTTGTTTTCTCTTTATACGATTTCCTTTCATTGAGCAGGCGCATTTGTAAGACGCTTATTTTCTCAGCAAATTTTTTTATGAATGACGATTTTAGAACCTAGATATTTTTTCCTGGAGTTAAAATTTACAAACGTATAATAATAAAGAAAAAAAACTGTAACACAAATTAAAAATATAATTTTTTAAAATTTAAATGAAAATGATTAATATTCTGCTTTTTGAAAGTTTTTACATACGAATGCTATGAAATCAAAAAGAAGATGCATTTAAAATTACTGAAATTCACATACTATATTGTATATCTTTTCTTATATCTTGAAGTTGCAATTGTGGCTTAGAAAAAAAATGGAACTGAAAGAAAAGCAGCTTCCTAAAGTTATTCCAATTTCTTAAATGATCTTTACTTTTACCCACTCAGGATAAAATATTGGAAGTCTGAATGAATATAACTTCCTAAAGAGTATTGGTAACATCATCGGCAAAGAATGATACTATAACATACTTTTAGAAAAATATAATAGCATAAATAAATCATTTTCTTTACTGTCCTTTCTATTAAAGAGAAAAGATATTACAAGTATCGAAATGCTAGACCTTATCAGTTTAAGGAATTTCTTCATTTTAGAATTCTTGCATTCCCTTTACACGTGCTTAAAGAAATGGAGAATTTTATCTGTATGTATGTATGTGCATGAACATTTTTATTTAAAATCGAGTAATTTGATGGAATGATATTTATCAGGAGTTCTTAAAATAAATTTGGGAATCATTAAGAAATTACAGAGGAATCTTTCATTACATTAAAATAACAGAAAAGAAATAATTTTTTTTCATTCGAAATAAAATCAGAAAAGTAGATTTAATTTTTAAGTAACAATTTCCGCTCTATAGTTTTTTATTTAATATAATACTTTATGATTCTTTTTATCCTTTTAAATTTTTTCCGCAGGTTTGTAAATCTTTATAAGCAAAATTAAAGAAAGAAACATAAATAATTTTAATGAGTATTAATAAATTAAATTCTTAATTAAAAATTTCTAAAAAATAAATTTCTAATTTAAATAATTTTCATTGAATCCGAAATCTACGGTTTTGTTAAGAGATTACCAATTGTCACAAGTAATTAAAATGATGAAATTTATTATTTTCAAATTCATACTAGTAAATAACTTTTGTACTATTGGTTAAAGCACTTTACATGGTGATAAAAAAGAATTTCGACATTTTTCATTTTTAAAGATTGCATGAAAAATTGATAAGACCAGTAAAATTGTTTTTTTAGCTAAAGTCAAAGAAAAAATAAAATTTATTTTACTTTAAAAGCTTTCCTATTATTATAAGAGAAAGTAAAAATTGGTACGATTTTTGTCTATAAAAAAATTCAAAATATATTTTATTTAATTTTTCCGACAAAAGTTATCTTGTGCTGACAGAAATCAATGCAAATAAGATTGTTTCTTTTAAAAAAGTTTCAGAATTTAGACCATTGAAAAATAATAACTGAAAGAATTTTCGGTTGTCTTTTGTTACTTACATTTTCTTTCAATTTTTTTCAAATAAAGTAAAAAAATAAATATATATATATATATATATTATTCCAGAATTAATCATTCCTCTATCATCTTCTATTGACTCATCAGAAGTTAATTTTCTTTTTGGGGGGAGATAAAAACACATGACTTGTATCTTCTCTTTAATTGATTCCGTGATTCTTAATTTGGACTATACAATGCCCTTGAGACGTTACGAAACAATTACAAAACATGCGATGACATTTTATGAGTAAATGAATTAATTTTCCATTAAATATTTCATTTCAATTAAAATAAAATTTCCCAACTGTATTCCTTCGCTAAAGTAATTTAGAAACTAAAATAAAAATATTATTTTTAGAAGATATACACAAGATTATGGAGTTTGGTTTTATTAGTTAAATTTTTTAGTTAAAAAGAGATTTAATATTTGATTAAAATATGAATTTTGCAAACTTAAGATAAAAGATAATATCTGTTTAGGAAATATTAAAATGTTTTGCAAATGTATAACATTGATTTTTTATTTGAGTTCTTTGGGAATAAACTTTAGGTAGAAATTAAACAGTTTTAATTTATAACAAGACCTCTAACAAGTAAATTAAATTATTTCTATTACAAATTTTATTGGAAATAGAAAATAATCTTCCATATTCTTCTTCATCTGTTTTCTTCAAAATAATTTAAAAGCTCTAAAATTAAAAATATTTTTAAGGTGTATTGTTTGATGTAGAATCCAAAACTTGTAATTTATTTTTAATAATCGAACTGGAATTAAAGATTAAAGGTATATCGTAAATTGCCTTTTCCTGCTTATGCTTTTCCTCTTTCTCGCTTTTTATCTATGCATGTCTCTATCTCTATCCACTATCTCTCGATCTCTATATCCCTATTTTCTTCTTTCCCTATTTATCAGTCACTCTCTCTCTCTCTCTCTCTCTCTCTATTGAATATATATATATATATATATATATATATATAAGGAAAGAGCGATAGATAAATAGATTTCCCGTTGGAAAAATACTCTAAATGATGTTAAGAATTACATTTTATATTGTTGAGTCAATAAATGTACTGATAAAAGAAACATAGCCTAAACATTTTGCATATTTATTTCCTGATATGATATTAATACCTAATAAACTATTATCTATCCAATAATATTTTTTTTTAAAAAAGCGCAAATTTATGACTAAATAATCAAACTTTTAATATCGCTATTTCAGATTATTTTAAACCTTTCAGAGAGCTTACACAAATAAGATTCACCAATAAAAGAAAAACGCTCTTTCGAGTCCAGCATTCATTCACTTAAAAAAATGAAACACAATTTTTTATAACTTGTTCTGATTTGGTAACAGAAGAATGAAACTTCTTCATGTAAAAAACTTATATATATATATATATATATATATATATAT
>JAPMOR010090873.1:63107-94750 GCA_026543865.1 Argiope aurantia | reverse complement strand
GAGAGAGAGAGAGAGAGAGAGAGAGATCTGTTACATTCAAAATCCAATACTATTTGAAAAGCAATGCTATCAAATGTCATTTTTTTTCTTTGATTAAAAATACTTCTATCAATACAGAAAAAGTTTCGAAATAACTCTGAAAATTCTTTTTTATCAACTATAGTTTCAAAATCTATTATTTCAATCTAAAAATAACTTTAAAAAAACTCCGAACAACTATTACATTAACAATAAGCAATATTAAAAGTAAATTCATATTTCGAAAGCTTTGAACTTTAATGGGATAGTTGTATTAATTGTTGTTTGAGTAACCGTTATTTTAATTTAAACCCTCACTGTAAATTCTAAAAATTATTTTTTATTTTAACTTGCATTTTTCTGGTAGTTTCTATTTAAAAGTGAAATATCAGTAAGTTATGCATTATATTAAGTTCGATTAAAATATAATTGTTAATGGCAATGAATCATTTAAATTACATATTCGCTTGCATAACAGTTGCTTCGGAGATACCCCTTCTCTGTGTAACCATTCTGTGTAATGTGAATGATTGGCGTCTCCACATTTAAGGGCCATAAGCAAAAATTGAATCAAAATGAATATTATCGACTATGTAAGAATTATATTGGGAGGTACATCCTGTAATTGAAGTGAATGTAACTGGATTTCTCAGGCATAATTTACCCATCAAGGAAATGATGACCGATCTCTTAAAGGAAGCTTTCCATTCTCGTAGCTAAGATATTTCACGTCTAAATGAGCATACTAACAGGGAGCAAAGACATGTCATACATATGAAGGCATTAAAAATTATTTTATCTTTTTTATTAATTGCATGTTCGTATATTTTGTCCAAGCTGTCCCTTTACCACTAAAAAACTGTCTTTAATTAAATTATTTTTCTTAATTCCAGTTGAAATTAAAATATATTATTTTATGCTTTCTAAATTAAATTTTATCTTTTATTAATGTTTTTGGGATAAAAAAAGATAATACTCCTTATGTTTAACCATTATCAAAATGAAATTCCACAAGGCAGCTAAAGAGAATAGCGTAAATGTTCAGACAGCTTAGAAATTTAATTTAAGTGATGATTTCATCTTCCAAGTCTGGCAGTCAATCATTATTTGCAAAATGTTTATCTAACTTTAGATTTTCCGTCATATTCCTCCATCACCCACCACTTCTGTTATGACAGCGTAGGTGTGGGTTTCGATTAGCTCTTCTGCCATGCAAAGTTGTTGTAAGTTTCCTAGAGAGATGCTAAATAACAGGAAATTCAATAACTTGATATTTTCTGGAGAAACGCATTTAACGTGACAGCAACATAGCGAGTATAAATGACGTCGAGGGAGCACTATATTTCCAGCCTCCATTTGTTAAACTTGTTGACAACACAATCACAATAAGCACATAATCGCTGTCAAACAAACACGTCACTGATGTCAAAGTCCCTATAAAACTATTTTGCCATAACAGCTCTTATATAGCGTTGATCCAAATGATATCGACAGCACTCGTGTCACTATCCATTAATACAGTAAGGTATCATCACATGAAGTTCTTGAAGAAATAATAATAATAAAAAACCTTCCATGTAAAAATCCTTGATATTAATCTCTTGAATGTTCTTTTTTAAATTATATGTAATTGAAATTATCTTTTCTCTAAAACTATTTATATATTTTTGTATTATTTTAAGATTAAATTATCCTTCCTAACAGGATCCCAATTGATGTATTGTCCTCTTCAGTTCCATTCTCTGTTTACCTTTTGAACAGAAAAATGATGAAAAAATTTCTTTCTTTTTATGTAACAAGATTTTTTTTAAAAAATTGGCTACATTTTTAGATGTAGTAAGATAAAAGAATTTTTCCCAACAAAATCTTAGTTATTGTAGTTTTCTCTTCTCAATTATAAATCTTTAATATCCTTAATCCATAATATAAATATATTGAATACCAAATTATTTTAATACTTTTTTGCTTTAAGATAAATTTATTCTTCCCAACATGATCCCAACTGCTGTACTGTCATTTCCAGTAAAATTCCCTTATTACATTCTAAACAGTAAAACATAAAACATATGCGATGAAAATAATTGCTTTCTGTTTGTATAACAATATTACAAAAAATTTAGTTTTACATTTTTAAATGCAAAAATGCAGAAAACATTTTCTCAATAAGATTTTAGTTATTGTTGCTTTCTCTTCACAATCATTACCATTCAACTTTATAATTACAAAATATATACAATCAGAATAATTGCTGACTTTCTATACATTTTTTTCGTATAAATTTACTTTTAGATTTTTAACTGCAATGGGATAAAATATTCCAACAAGATCTCAATTGCAATAATTTCCCCTTCAGTATCATTGATTTTACCTTCTTTTAATTAAAAAACACACACATATCATATGCCATATGAAAAATTACTCAAATATTATACATTTTTTCATAAAAATTTTCTTTTAGGTCTTTAACTGCTGTGAGATTCCTTGTGAAATATAAATATTCCAATACGACTGCAATTGTTGAAATATCTTCTTCAGTAACATCGCTTTTCGACCTTCTAATTAAAAAAACCTAAAAAAAGCATATGCCTACAAAGTAATTAATTCCTTTTTTTTCAATTATAGTCTATCTTTTATAATTTTATTTCATTCCTCTTTTTCATAAATTTCTGATTTTGATTGAAAGTCTTTATTACTATAGTCAATGTTTGAGTTTTATAGTTTTTCGCCTTCTAATCAATAAAAAACAAAGGGCTTGCACACAAAATATATATCTTCTTTTAGTACAATTTTTTAGTACTTTAGTACAATTTCATTCCACAATAAATAATATTTAAACCTCCTTTTAATATTATCAGATTTCTGTTTACTTTCTGGATTATTTGTTTCGATAAATTGTTTTCATTTAATTTAAACCTTTACTTAAAACTTAAAAAACTTAACTTAACTTAAACTTAAAAAAATTTTTATTAATGAGTTGAGAAGTATGGAATTTATCTTTCATTTTTTTTTCTATTTTATAATTTACAATTATTCTATTTTATATGTAATTTTATATTTCATAATAAATTTTCTTCTCAAATTTTCTATCTTGCATTGGCCTTATTACGAAAAAAACTTTAATTAAATTAATTGATTAATAAATAAAAAAATTAAAAGTATATTAAGATAGTTTCGTTTCTCATTAAAACACAAATTTAGATTTGAAAACTTTACCAATGCATAAATATTAGATTACAAAAATAAATCGATGCATTATTTTAAATAAATCAAACGAAATAAAATTTAGCACCAACAAATTCCTTTTCTTTCTCAGGATGGGTTTTTTATATGGATTAGAAGAAAAAAATTTATGGATTTTATGGATTAGATATTAAAATAGACAATATCGAAATAATCTAATTAGTTTGAACTTATTTAAAAAAAAGTGAAATCGAATTAAACTGATAAATTGCCATATTTAACCATGCCAATTAATTACCCTCTCTTCTAAAATTTGCATGTCAAATATTCGTAAAACAATACAATATTTCAGAAAAGTTTGCCAAAATGTAATGCTTTGTTAAAGTAGAATACTATTAAAAAATTCATTTTGGACACACATACCAAATTTTATTTTATTCAATAGCCTTTTCTTCTAAACAGTTTTCTTCAAAATACTGTTTGAATTTCCTTTCTATGTCTAACTTTTCAGAAATTACATAGATTTTTGTATTAGCGCATACATACTTTAAAGATATTTTACATTTTTACTGCGATTTCCTGAACTATAAATTTGGATAGAATTTTTTTACGAAAAAAATCGAAAATTAAAACTTTTATAAAACTTTTATAAAAATAAACATATTTTTTTTTTCAAATTTGTTATTAATTTCTCAATATATTTTGCAGTTTTTTGAACTAAGGAATAGGTTATATGTTTATTTAGAAATATTCTACTGTTTTAATGCTTCACAGAGCAAACATAAAAATTATTATTTCATATTATTTATCATTTGTTTCTCAATATTTATATACTGAATAGGAGAAGATTATCTCAGGGACTAGGAAATTATTTTGCAATATTTTCAGTAAATCATTTGCTAACATTCAAACTAGAAGGTTTTCGTTTTATATCTCTTTCTAGTAAAAAAAAAAAAAGTCAATTTTTTAAATTTTTTTACACATAATTGGTATATTTTTGTTTTATTGAGGTTTCTTCAATACTTTATTCAAACACTCAGATGTCTTTTTATTCATTCAGAAAGTAATTCATACTTTAACAAATATATTCAAATAATTTAGATGCTATAATAATAAAATCGTAAATGACCTCTCTAAATATAGATAAATCATGAAATTAGAAGAGCTTTATCAAATAAAATTAATCTAATTCATATCTTCTTGAACATTTTTTTTACATCTAAAGATCATTTTTGGGGAAAAAATATTTAATTCCAAGTGTGAATTTATTTTGAAAATTTCTTCAAATACTAAAATATTAATTAACATAAGAGAATTGAATATTTTTGTCTTACATTAAAGTTTTCAAATATAAGGTTGATAAGTAATTGTCTTACATCAAAACATTTCATTTCTATTTCATTTGAGAAATAAAATATATGATAAAATTTTTTTACCCTAAATAGAAGATTTTCACAACTCTGATGTCTATTAATTCGATTCCATTTGGAACCGGGATCTGAAGTTTAATAAATCTCGATCTAGTTAATCGAATCTAGTTGTGTTTTTATTAAAACGAACTCGTTATTAATAAAAATAATTAATTTGAAGAACTTATTATTCGATTTAGGCATGCCATACATATACTGCATCTATGATTTAAAAAAAAACGAAAAATATTTTTTTTATGCTTCATGTTTTCATTTTACATCTATACTATTACGAGTAGATATTGACAGCGATTTTTTTATTCAGTTTATGTTAAAGGTTAAAAATTATAGAATCAGTTTGTAAATAATAAGACAGTATTCGAGCTTTAGTAGCATAAAATGTGTAGTTATTCTTAGTTTTAATATATTGATTGAAATTAATACCTACAAAACTTTTCTTATTTGTATTATTACCTTTTTAAGAAATAACAACTAAATTAACTTTTTTATAGATCTATTTAATTATAAATGTATCGTCATTCTGATTTATATGTATAGTTGTAAATATAAATTTTTATATTATAAAATATACTACTAAATCTGTAATAAATATTTAATAAGTATCAACTATTTATATTCCAAGTTCCGTGTGTTTATATCACTTTAAGAAGTTTAACAATTAATTCATAAAAATATTACAATAAAATAATTAGAAAAAATGAAATAAAAATTGTATGTATGGTTATAATTTCTTATTTTCATCATAGCGGAAATTTCCAATATAGAAATACCTTATGATGTGGTGCATACATTGAGCCACCATACATTAAGATGTGTTGAACAGTATAAAGAATTTTTTTTAAATTTTTATTGTTACGATTCTCTTTAGATTATAATTTCTCAACAGGTTCTCGGATTCTTGGTAACCTGACCCAGAAATTATTCCCTAAAGAGAATCGGGACATTATACAAAGACTTGAAAAGGAACAAGACCATATAAAAAACTTGTTGAGGAATAAGAAATATATTTATTTGTATTTAAATATATAAGATCATCCATAAAGCATAGTCTTTCAACCCACTACATACAGAGAACACAATCCAAAACAAATATATCAATTTTGTTTCGATTAGGATCATTATGATTATTTATAGTGTAGTTCTCGGTTTTTTCAGAGCTAACATATACTATAACTTGTTGAGGAACATAAGACATTTTTATTTGCATTTGGGTTGCTAATAAAGCATAGTCTTCTTAATCTTTATAAACATATATAACAATTTAAATTTAATGAAAATAATTTAGTTTGATTAAGATAGTTTTAATTCTCTATAGTGTAGTTATTGGTCGATTTCCTGAGACATCATATACTAAGACACGTTGAAGAACATAATGCATTTTTTTCCCATTTCTATTGTTTTTATTCTCTATAGAGTACAATTTCTTGGACACTATTCTGAGTCACCATACACAAAGAGCTGAGAAGAATCATAAAATATTTTTATTTGTATTCGAATAGTACATAATACAAATAGTTCGTAATAGAAATAAATCTTCTAATTGTAATTTTCTGAATATTACAAACTAAGAATCATAATAATTCCTTACAGATAAGAGTAAATAGCAATTGCCTTGGCTTAGTTGGTTGAGCATTTCAGCTCTGTCGGTCTGTGGTTTGTACCTCAACCGCAGTATTTTATCCAAAGACTGGGATTCTTTCATTTAAAATGTTATTTATTGCTTATCTAAGTTATGAAAAATTCTAAATCTTTCTTAAATATTCGAAATGGATCGTTCTCGAATCTTCTATCTTTGTATAAAAGCTTAGTCAAATCAGTGATGGGTAAGTTTTCAGTCTTGTGCTGCTGTGAGTTGCTTCATCCTAATGAATCTAATTGTGTGTTGAAACCAAAGGCATAGTTCTTTACAACTTTAACAATAATTAAAAAAAACTTTAATATTTTCATTTACATTCGGATTGTAATGATTCTAAAAAGTATCCTGAACATTATAAGCTAAGAATTATAATGATGCAAAATCTGAAATATTTTTATTTGGATATCTATGATTATAGCGTACCACGTAGTCAGTTTCCCTATTTACCAGATTCTAAAATATTTTAATGATGATTAAATGTGTACCAAAATGGCATTGCATTGTCAAAAAACTTATAATTGAAATAATAAAACTAGAATTTAATTAACTGTTCAGAAGATTAGCGATTCAAAAAGATGCTGAGTCCAGCCGAAGAAAATTAAAAGCCAAAACGAAAAAGGAGACAGACATAAAAAGAAACCGGAAGGTGTCTGAATGATAAAGAAATATAATCTAATAATATTACACAATAAAAGTATCATTCAAACTTAATGAACAATAAAATTTAATAAAGATACGCACTTAAAACCAAAAAAAATAAATAGAAAAAAATAATAAAAACAACATAATTTTAAAGAAAAGAGAAAAAATATATAAATAAATGGAAAAAATAATAAATAAATAAACATATGCATTGGCATAGTCTTGGGTTGAGTCTTAGAAATAAAAGTCTAGAAAAACAGATGATTTTGCAATTTCTTTCCTTATATTTACAAGATACTGTTTTTTTGTTTTAGTTTTAATAATACTTGAATTGACTTTCTATATGTATATTTTGAAAGTCATTTATAATTTAGCTACTGTTAAAAAGAAATTTAATTCTTGAAGTGTAAGAGGAATGCAAAATATGGTATACAACAAGGTATAATAACAAATAAATATTTTTATTTTTGTAATAAAATAACATATTTTCCGACAGAGGCAGAGTTCAAAATAAGAATTATTAGTCCAGATAGAAAAAAAAGCAGAATATATTATTATTGCATTTGTAAAATTCCGCTTTCATTGTGGTACAAGAAACTAAGATTACTTCAGCTGATGTTGCAAATTTTTATTTGATAAAATTTTGGAAATATTTTGTTGAGGTTTAATAAATTTTCCCAATCTAGGAAGAATAGAGCAATGAAAAATTGTGTAGAATGTCATTATAATCAACGCCACATCTACATCTACAACTACATCATTCCCAAATTAAATCCCCTAAGATAAGGGCAAAATCCATTGTCTCTATTTAATTATGGTAATTATATATTATCAATGCATCTATTTCTTTCTACTCGAGAAAAAATATTAAAGATAAAGTGTCTTTTTTCCCTATTTACCCTTCTTGATTTCCATTCATCAACGAGAAATTTACGAAAATGTGCTTTGATTGCTCTTTCAGATTCTTCAACGTGATAGTCTATTGACGATTTAATTGAAAAAGCGTTGATTGCCTTATTAAACAAATCATTACCTTTGGTATCATAGAATTTTAATGAGATAATTTTAGAGATAATTTTAGAGAAAATTTTAATGAGATGTGTAATGAAATATTACCATCCGTCAGACCATTAATATTTTTCTATTAGATTATTTTTTGGATTGAATTTTTGAAAAAATTTCAATGTACTGAGACTGTCTGGGAATATATGGCCATGAGATACGATTTGTTATTAGTATTTCAATTTAAGATATTATTGCTCTACTTTCTACTGAAGAACATGGCAGTTATTTGAAGGTCCATACTGAAACTCTTTAATTTTATCTTTTCCATCAAAATCGTAAAATGGCACTCCATTAATTTCATTAAGAAAGAATGCGGAACTATCATTACAGATGCATCATACTGCACCTTTCCGTCATCTTAAGATGAATTCACCTATTTTTATAGCTAATCATTTTAGAACCTTCAATTGCTTTGTCAAAAAAATTATTGTTTTTATGGTGATTTTTTATCCAACAACCATGTTCATTATCACATATCAGATCTATTGGTTTCATCCCAGTAATCATTTGTAATGCTGCCATAGATATTGTACGAAAAGCCAATGCAATAATAATAGATTCTTTACTCTATTCATTTTTTGTAAATGTCTGTTAGTTTCCTTTTAGTCGACTGATAACTAAACTAAAATTTGTTGCGGAATATGACTTATTTTATTTGAATTATTACGATTGTCTATATAGTATAATGTTGGTTTTATGTACATCCGTAGATAAATAGAAAGTTCCGCACTGTCATATTTGAATCTCCCTCCCTCCCTCTCTCTCTCTCTCTCTCTCTCACTCTCTCTCTCTCTTTTTTTTTTTTTTTTGAATTCCACATTTTATGCGTAAGAGAAGAAGAAGCGATAGAAATTAGCCAAATAAATTTTTTAAAAAATATTTAAAAGTCATAGATTCATCTTTAGAAACGTGGAATTGTTGAATAAATAATATAACCTTTATTGATACTTTCCCGTTTGCCGTTGAAAAATCGCCAAATAATGTAGAATTCGCCAATTCGCGTTTGGTTCACAATTTGTTAGCCGGGCGCAAGAGAAAAATCGCCATTAATGTAAAATTCTGCCAAATTTCTTACGCCAAATTCGCGATTGGTTCACAAATGACACCATTTGCGCCCGGCTAACGGAAAAGTACCCCTTTATTTATATCTTTATCAAAATAGAAAAATCCCCTACCAAATGCTGTCGTTTATTTTTATAAAAATATAAATAATGTGCCTAAATTGTATAATCAACAACAGGTATTTTTAAATAGTCGTTTTTTAGTTAAGGCATAGTTACAAGATGGTATCATCTATCAGATAATTAAATTAGAATTTAATGAAATTCTCACTGTCAAACGATAATTCACATAAACATAAACATAAACACATAGATTATAAAAACTAAGAATATAAACAAAACACATAGGATTTTGACGAAACAGATTAAAAAACAGGATTCAGTAATATACATTTTTATAACAGGATCAGATACATTTCATTCTTTTATTTACATTTTCATTAAGGTGAATTAATGCCTTATATTTTAAAATGACAAATCCATTCCTATTTAAATTTTCATCAATTTTTGCTTTCACAAATATGTAGTCAAGAAGTGAGTTTACTATTATCTGTAATTATTATTATTCACATGTAAAATGGTGAGCTTTTGTGTCACCTTGCAAAATAGAGTATGTAAACCGGCTCTATATCTCTAATATTTGTGTGTGCTATAAAAATGAATAAAAAGCTCATCGTAGTATTTAATAAAATTCAACACGGAAGCAATCCGACGAAATCATGTCTTACATTTTACAATGTTAAATCTATATTCGAATATTAAATCTATAATAATTGACATAATGTTAAATCGATAAATTTCCCAATTTCCGAATGATGTCCATAAATAAATTAAGAATAGAGCTTAAAAATTTTTATTCGTAAAAAAGTATGTAAGAGAACACATTTATACAAAAAAAGAGAAAAAAAAAAGAAACAGGAAATTCCCTTATTTCATTTTCCGCACAAAAGAACCGTGTGAAAATCGGCAGAAGGTACTACTCACAGGTGTGAAATAAGCAATGTAAACATACGAGATCCTAACTAAGCGTGAAGATGCGGGGGCGTATTTAAAAAAAACTAAAAAAGGAAAAAAAAGAAGGTGCGAAGAAGAAGGTGTTATCGATCCCACCCTCCCCGTGGGGCGCATGCTCCCCCGCAACAGTGAGCGAGGGGCGGTCTTATAAAACGGGGCGCCGAGAGCCCGCTGGCTGTTTTCGGGGCGCGCGCTTGTCAAACAGTTTTCTCCGCTGCGAAGAAGGAGAGAATAGACAACTCCACAGTGGTGCGTATCTTCTTCACTTTTTCTTTTTTTATTTCTTCCGTTTCTCTTTTTCACACAGAAAATAACAAACAAGCCTTTTATTAGAATTGGCGGATGCTGAAGTGACGTTCAAGTTGAATTTGCGACGAAGAAGTGAAATACTTATTTATTGAGAGAGTTTTGGGTTTTGCCGTTTGTTTTACTCGTTCTAAAATGTTTAAGTGAATGTATATAAGCTGTGAATCCTTGTTTGATTTCTATTTTGAGCGTTATTTATTCTAGCTTCAGAATTGGTTTTGGAAAAGTGAATTTTATTGAAATTTCTTAGATTGATTAGCTCATTATAATTAGTACTTCAATTGAACCAGTTTTGATTTGGAAAAAATCACCCTTTATTGAATTCTCAAAGAAAAATGATTCGTTTTACAATTTATCAAATACTGTAGACGAAGACGGGCAAAATTTAATATATCATAACACGATATTATGTTTTTGTAATACGACTGTTAGTTTAATATTATTTTTCACGAAGACCATTTTGTACAAAATTAATAGATTAATTATTTGCTTTATCAAATATTTAAAGCTATATCTGCAAAAATATAAAGAATTGAAAATTCCTAAGTTTATGCGAAAGTTTATTTGTCCTTTTTTCTAGTGATCCAATTCTTTAATCATATATGATGCTGTATTATATTTCATTCTTTCTTTTACATTTTAATAAATTTTTGACATACAGTTTATAACGATAAACTGATTTCTGTTTAATCTACATCCATTTCTAAATGGCAAATATATGATTATATGAAATTTGATATTTTAATTCCCTGTTGAATTTCAAAAATGACACTAAGTTCTTGTGAATTACCGATATTTTTGTCAATGGATCCACTTCAAATTAATTAAAATTATATAATTTTTAAAAGTATTTTTGCACTTTTAAATAGCACTTATTATAAATATATCCATAATTAACAATATCAACGATAACATCAAGTGCTATATTTTTTCAAACAAATTTTAATGATACACAATACATAAAATCAGAACTGTTGATAATTCATTGTGAAAATTTTTCTTAACAGACATTTATAGAAAATGAATGTAATAGATATAACGTTTATAAGCTTCCCATAATAAAAAGTTAAAAACGAATTAAAAATAAGTGTTGTCAGTTTTCTTCTACGAAAATGGAAGGAAAATATTTGAACCATTACCCTAGTAGTGCCCATGCATGGTAAAATATTACAGAATATTTGCAATAATGTATAATATTGCTGAATATTGAATAATATAATATAGCATAGCAGAGTGTTGCACAATATTTTGTAACAATTTGTAGTTGTGTGGTATAAGAATGTTTTGCATGTCATATGTATGAACTTGTGGTCATGCAAAAAAGTGTTTGTTTAAAAATTTATTATATTTACCCTTTATTTGCTAAGGCATGTACTCGAAATTAAGCAATCTTTTGTTCCCTATAATCCATCCTTTATTCAGAATAATGAGGGAAAATGTGTGTTGGCGATCTGTAGGAAAGGCCGTTTGATCTAATATAACTAAATTTTGTACAAATGTATTTTGGAAATTGTAAATTTATCTCTGGGAGATCAAAAATTATTATTAAAAATTCTTTTAATTAAAAACGAGGCTTTTAAATCAAACATTCTTTTAATTTAAAATTAAGCGAAGTTTTATTCACTGTCAACTCGAAACTATTACTGCAGAAAATTGATTTGTATTCCATTTTAAAACAGAATGTCATTCCTTTAAAAATATCTTTAATTACCAATATTTCCTTTCTATCCATTACGCAAGATTTCTCAATGGAGTTTTGTGGTTTCATATAACAGAATTTTATAAAATGACGCTGTCATTGTTTACTTCATTGTGACCAATTAATCTCAAAGTAATACTGTAGAAATTTTCGAAAATAAAAACTTTATCTCATTAGCCATTTTAATAAACATTAATGAATGAAAAATAATATTAAAATATACAGTTACAAGATTTAAAAATATATATTCTAACCATTTTTTAAATACTTTTTTTGGTATAAATGCTGAAAATGCTTAAATGTATCATACCTGTAACACAAGTTTTGCATATAATGTAAAATTGTGATTCTACAAAATACATCCATATTTCAAGCTGGAGCAAATTTAAAACAACAAATAGATAATATAAAATTTCATCTCGCATATAACTAAAATTCTCATATAATTTAATTTAAAAAAATTGATGGATATTTAAAATTAAAAATTCAGAATTTAAAAAAGTATTAGTTTTTTTCATTACATAAGTGTACTCATTACATATTTAGTGAATTACATAAATGTAGTAATTATAAATAATATTTAAAATATTTTTTTCAGAAATTGTATTTTAAATTCTCTCTCTAAATAAATCCAATGTACTTCTTTTAGCTAAAGGAAATTTGACTTATTGTACGAAGTTCGTAAGAAGAAGTCATTTTGAGTTCAAGGCATTTTTTATATATAGAAATTTTAGAAGATATTAAACAGAATCTTTAGATTTCAACAATAGCATGATTTAATATTTAACGAAACAATGGGGTGGTTTACCTTTGCCACAATTTAAAATATATTCTTGAAAATTAGGAAAACCATATGTTTCAAAGATTATCAAAATTTCGGAAAAATTAAATGCTAATTTGATTGGTATAATCATAAAGACAGTTTTCTTAAAATTATAATAATTATGTTGGCGCTTTACTATTTGAGAAGTTATGTGACACAAATACTGAAATCAGATTCAGTTTCTAAATAATAAACGTTCTAAACAAAAAAATGATGAAAGAAATCAATTCGAGATGTTCAATATCTAATTCTATAGTTAATTTATGCCGCATAGAATAGTACTGCTTCAAATGGTTTGACCTGTAGAGCGCAAAAAATATACACAGCTTCTATTTTTCATTATTTAGAGAATATAAAGATTAGTGACGGATAACTATTTTCAATGAAACTTGAAATACTAAAGAAAATAGTATTTCATTCATTCAATTCCCAGGAAAATAGGCCCAACCCTGTGATTGCAGATCATTAATTGACCATCTAGGAGGAGAACACTCAAGAAATGAGAATTTAAAAAATAAAATGAAACATGATGTTTGCACATGAAGGTATTAAAACTACTTTATGTGTTCTACTAAATGATTCGAATATTATTTGGTAATTCTTCGTTTGCCTTTGAGTGGCAAAATTCCTAACATGCACATTATATATTTTTTTTAAATATTCTTGTTTCATTTAACCAACTCATCTCCTATTTACACATCCAAGAGAAAAACATACCTCTCAGACCACAACTGTATTAAATCATCAACTGCATTCTTTCAACTCAGTTTACTAATCTCTTGATATTTCAAGAGATTAGTAAACTGAGAATGTCTGATGATTTCTATTAGAAATATATGGAGATAATTCATGCAACTTCGCAGTCACATGACAAATGCAACTGCGCATGTTATGTATATGCAAATGTAACTGCGCTTCTTGTTCTCGAAAATGATAGACAATCTATTTTATACTACAAGTTGCTTCAAATTCGAAAAACCAGTTTACTGCTAAATTTACTTGGACAATTCTTTGCATCTTTGCGGCAATATCAATCATTAATTGACATGCACTTATATTTCACTCTGAATAATTACTAAATGGTTAACTTTTATTTTAAATCTCAACGAGTATTTTTATTCTCGTTCTCAAAACAAACACAAACACACTCGTTCATAAACAATTCGATAGAATTTCTGTACATTCAAGCAATGCTATTCTATTTTAGATCATTTTACTGACGAAAATCCCATTAAGATCAAATTAACTATTATGAATATGTGCTAGTTAAAAGTTATGGGAGAAACACAGAGAACATTTCTAGTTGTAAAGATAATTAATAATAGAAATAATAGGCTAATCCGATAGCATTTCAGCGCTAAGAAATGTAATAAAATTAATTAATATTTGAGTTAGATTTATAAAATGAAATTTTGTTTTCTTACACAAATTTTAAGATGCAGTCTGGAATTGTTATGATATGACGATAAGTCGATTTCGTCTGCAATATTAATTTTATACATATAGTTTGTAAGATAAATATATTATTACCTTGGGAGTGATTTTTCCTATGCGATGCCAAGAAATTTCCCACAAATATCTTGTATCTTTCTGAAACAATTTAAAATCATGTATGTGAGAAGTAAATATTTTATAGATAAAAATATTTTAAGAAATAAAATGATTATAAATAAAGCTAGAAATAATTATTTTTACAATAAATTTTAAGTCATTACAATTACAAGTATGAAAAATAAATATTTTATATAAAAACATGTTTAGAAAAAAGTTTTTAAATCTTAATTATTATAAATAACACTATTTTGTTGTTGTTGTTAAACTTTCAAAGTGAATTTAATACCATATGTAATTACAAATACTTGAGGAAACAGAATAACATCAGAAAGTCATTCGGTGAAAGTATTCGTATCGGTGAAAATTCTTTTAACGGCGAGTATTTGATTAACTTTTCTTTTTAAAAATTTGAATATTCGAGCAAACATTTATAACTCGTAAACGTAAATCTAATTCTCTTTAATCATAAAAGCTTCGAAGCTGAATTTTTAAATATGATAATATTATTTATAAGCTGACATACTATATGCATTATGTGAGATAAATTTTAATGAAACTTTTGAACCACACTAGATGGGAAACTTCTATAGAACCAAAAAATATAGCTCATATTTATTTCATGAGGAGAAAAGTTTCATTAATAAAAGATATTTTCAAAATTTCTACATTATTTTTTAAATTTGCAATTAATGTAAATGTTGATATATTTATTGAATAATATCAGTGAATATGTTTATTCTCATTCGAAAATAAAAGATATAATTTTTTCAATTAAAATTTTTTTATTTTCGCACTATTTTTCCTCTAAATTTATTATCTTCTCTAACTTTTAGCAATATTTTAGACATATTTTACAACAATATAATACATAATTTTAATTACTGTATTTAAATATTTATATTTACGTGCATTAATATGATATTAAACATAAAGATTTTCTTCACAATTTTTTTCTTCATAATTTTCAATAAAATTTCTTTTGGTTTTCAATTCAATGAATTTGAATATGAAGAAATTATTGTCACTAAATCAAAATTATTTTACAGCCACTGCTGTATCCAGTACAATAAAAAATAGCTTCTAGACAACGAAGGAATATCGTAAAAAACGCATCATTAATATTGGAAACTCAACTTCAATTTACACCCTTTATTTTATTCTGTGCTTATAAACGAAGAAATATTTGGATTAGGGTTTATAGATTTACTAGCATATTTTTAAAAAAATCCCTAATCTACAAAAAAAAAATAAGAAATTGGATGAAATAAATTAAAGTTTGTTTCAGAAATTCAAAAATTAGAATTAAAATTCAAGCAATTTTAGACGTTTCCCTGATACAACAGCCAGAAGATAATAATAATAAATAGCATAGAACATATATTCAAGGATAATGAGTGTATGTAGAGGAGAGGATATCTTCCGTGAAGACCGTTTGATCACCATATTTATCATAAAAGTGAACAGTAGGAAATTGTAACAGTTTTTAAAACTTTAATTCTTATTATAACTAATGAAAAACCTTAGGGGAATTCTTAGAAATAATTCTCAAATATAGGATTTTTACATCATTTTGAAATTTACAAAATTAGATTTTTAATGATTTTATTTTAGTTGCTACTCAAATCTTCTCTAAATTTTGATGATTGTTTAAATAGCTCTATAATATTTCATATTTCAGTTTTACTAGTAGATTCTTCATTTATTAAAAAGATGAAGCACGAATTTTAGATAAATATGCTTTGGAGAAAAAGTCTGATCTAAATTAATTTATAGATATGTAGTTTTGTATCTATATATCGAATTTTCACATATACTATTCTGTTTATGAGTTACTATATTTCTATATATATAGATGGATAGACAATCTGCCTTTATTGGATTGTTGACCGAATATGAAACGAAAATTTAGTTGTCAAACGCGAGTCAAATTATATTTGTTTAAATTATCACACTCTATAAATTATTGCACATACTCACTGGGAGACAAAGAGTAGTAATGCATAGAAATTTTGATGCATTTTTTACATAAAGATACCAAATTTCATCAATTCATTTTATTCCAGTTTTGTGTTTCTGTATTTACATACAAGGGTTGGGAAGACGGAGATACGGGGTGATCTACATTCAATATTCTCCCCAAAGTCTCCCTTCAACCAAGTAACTGGAAAAGAGAAGATATTCTTTACTTCACATTCCACGGGCCATTTATCTCATATCTTCGGCGTTTCAATCTATTTCTAATGCATTCTGCCCTTGCGGAAATCTCGATGCCACGCCGATCAAGGACGCAACAGAATGTATGTGGATTTCTTCCAACTATATGACCAGCCAACATCTGAACTAGAACGAGTTTGGTTCTGTAGTGTTGCCTCCTCAAAAGGACGAAAATTCGTACTCGAGGATGAAAATTCGGAGATTGATTCTCGAAAAAAATCAAGATGTGTTTAGATTTCAAGAATGTTATGCTCAAGAGTAGCACTATCTATACATCTATATATTTATTTTCTTTTATTTTTGTGTTTTTACGTAGCATTTATTTTTATTTGCCCTTCCGTGTTTTTTTCTTCCTTATTTTTCTTTCTGTTCTCATTTCTAATTTTTCGTTAATATTTTTATTATTTTTTGTCTGAATTCTGTAATCACAAACAAACTGTAAGTCTGTTTATGTAAAAGAGCACAAGTTTTCAGTTTATCTCTGATGGTTTGCTTTACAAGCCAAAGTTACTTCCCATTTTTTTATTTCAAATAGCTCATTACTTTCGGCTTTCTTTTGTCCAATATTAAAATCCCCTAACTAAATTTCAATCAATAAATGTTAGACGTCGAACAGTAGTAACAGGGATGGATAGGACAGGAGCGTCTTTCCATGTCTCCTCCACTTCATGCCCATTACACTGTTTAAATATCCAGAGGGTTATAGTTGCAAGGGCATGAAACGGTGTTGTGTATATTTATCTACACACAGACTAATTGAATTAGATAAAAGTATAAGACATGTACATATTATACGTACGTATTTACGTAATCAAATACTAAAATAATTATATAAAACCATAAGATATGTGTGTATTGTATTTAACGAAAGAAGAACAAATCATGAAGAACCATCATATAGTCGAATTTCTTGATATTTGCAATGCTTTCACTCCTATAAAAATAAAGAAATGTACACATTGTATTTTATTGCACGAAGAAAAGAAATAAAGGAAAAGAATAAAAAAACTAAAAGGAAGGAATCTTCAAAATTCCTTACACTGTTTCTTGACAATTGCAATGTTTTTTTTCCTACGCATCACTCATCGAAGAAAAAAAAATTGAGATTTTTTTATTAAAAATAAAAATGGAAAAAGTTCTCTGTTTTATTAAATCTGTTAACCATCTGGCTACTCTAGAAAGTCGCAAATCATTCTGACTCCAGTAATCAAGCACTTCCGATAAGTGCGTGCTCGAGCAGAGGGTGCTCCTTTAATCTTTTGTAGAGTTCTTCGTTCATTATCTCTACAACAAACACTGCCACAGACAAAAAGGTTTTCCGATTGTTTAAGTACCTCTTCAGTTTCGATAAAAACTTTTTTCCAATATACAAAAACCATGAACCGCCCACGTCGGAGAGAAAATAGGTGAAGTAATATAATCGAATTTTAATGTTTGTAGACCAGACTTCTGAAATATAAATTTAGAATAAAGAGACACTGCTTTTTTTTCAGTTTTAGAAATAAATTGAATAAGAAGTGCAGTAGAATTTTTTGCTTTCCCTTTCTTTTCTATACATCATATGACATACGAAAATTTTCCTTCAAACTGCTATTTATTGATAGGATTTTACGATTGTATTGAAATAAATATTAATAGAATGCAAATATTTGAGTATAAAAAAGGAAATTGAATACGGAAGTTTTGCTCCGTTTTATTAGAAAATAAGATTTTTCATGCAAATAACCCAGACATCTCAAGGAATTTTAATCGGTTAGATGCAGATGTAGTTATTGATTTTGTAGAAATATCCGGAATATAACGCGTAATTGAAAACAAGAAAATATTTTTATCTAGTTTTAGATTCAGACTGATTATTACTTAACAGAGAAAACTGAGATTAATATTAAGATTCACTACAAAACATATGTTATTCATTTTTCACATATATATAAAAATATATATAAAAATAATTCATTATTTTAAATATGTAAAGAGCCAAATACTGAACTCAATTCATTAAAACAAAATGCACATTCTCTAATTATTCGTTTAGAATTGATGTCAGTGTTCTTTTACAGAATAGTTTAGAAAAACCCTCTTTACACAATCGATTTTTAAATTCGGAAATTGAAGATCTAGTATATTTCTCATAGTTGAAAGCAGATGATTTTTTAATCTATTTCGCATTTTATATTGATCATTCAATAACTCAGAAAATTGCTCTTAAAATTAAACATTTCTTCAAATCTTATATGATTTATCTTTATATTATTTAAAATATCCATTACTTTAAATACTGTACTTCTTAAATACTGTGGAGGATCAGATATCGAAAATAATCCATTTAACGAAACGCTCTATCCAGAAGTGTTTCTTATTGGATGATATGAGTATGTGTAAAGATGACGAAAATGGGAAAACGACCTCCTAAAGGCTTCTCAACATAATCAGCAAAACTGATTCTGAAAATAAGAAATTTACAAGTTAAACTATAGTTGTATTCAGAATATTTGTGTATTCTACGCAATTGGCTTATATTCTTCAAATTTTGTTTCCCAGAAATTATTGTTAAAAATCAAGTAATGTTACAAAATCTAAAAATAGCTGAGAATAGAGAGTTGCGCTTATTATTGAAATTAAAAAGGAATGTTGATTTTCATGGACAATGAGCATCATATAATGTTGTATGACAATATAGTTTGAACAAGCCTGAAAGAGATAACTTAGTTTAGAAAGTGCTGATTAAAAAATCTGAAGAAATAAAGAGATAAATCTGACACATCTTATAAAATCACATATGTATAGCAACTGACCATGTTTCAATAAGCTAACACATATTTGGAGATAGGTTAGCATTTCCTGTTCAAAAGGGATTCAAATAACATTAAAAATTATACTTAGTTTGAATCAATAAATATATTGTGGAAACACTTTCATGGATTCCCTTGCTTTTTTAATAATATTTAGTAAATTAATTTTGGATTTATGTAATTTAAAAGTGAAGAAAATGCTCAGTTCTTTTGCAAAAAAATTGATCCAGTTATGAAGTTTGACTTGCAGTATTTTAAGTGAACAACCCTGATTGACTGTTCTTCATCTATCTGGCCATAGAAATTGTCTGAAATACTTTTATTGAAGTTTCGTAAGTCGGTCAGTTTTGGGCGCAGAGGAGGGGAGTTTTCTTATGTTTAAAGTACATTTAACATTAAGTAAGTTAAAATACATTTTATGTTATGCTAAAGTACATTTAAGTATATAACCATTAGTACAGAAAATGTATAAAATAGAATACTTTCGGTTATTTAAGACATTAAGACATCTAGAAAAATAGGCTAATCTATAATTGTTAGGAAGTTAACTAATGGGCTAAGATTATGTAGCCCATCTGTGATCTGTATACGCAGATCGGCCATAACTTCATGCTGTTGATAAAGCGAGGTAATTCTAAAAGGCAATGCAGGACAAGTGAAGCATTAATTACATTTTGTTAATTTCGAAGAATTGGACAAACTACGTAATTCAGCTGGGTATAACTATCGGCCATCAAAGTTTCGGAACCAGTATCAGAAAAATAGCTGCATTTCCGAAGTATGGAAGAGCAGTAGTTATTAATGCTTGATCGAAAACTTACCAGAGTTTTAATCCAATAGAACAGTTAAAGTACGCCAATTTCGGTGAATATTAATCAATGAGTAACTGAATGACCGACTTATGACACATTGCACCGTATAGACCATGGAAGCCGATGCCATGATCTAAAACCTCTATTATCTGCAGTGAAGAAGATCAGACGTCCTCAGTTTGCAAAGGAGCACAAGGATTGGATAATAGATGAAAGGAAAAGAATCATGTGTTCCAATGAATCACGTTTTCAATTACACCATGCATATGGCAATACGCAAGTATAGAGAAAACAGCACGAAAATATAGATCCCAACTGCTTTGCTACAACTTTGCAAGCAGGTGGAGGTAATATTATGGTTTGGGGAGGGGATATCTTGGCATTGAATGGATCCATTGATTACTGTGGAAGAAATTCTGAATGCCCAAGTGTGTTTAAATTTTATTGCCTAGCAAATACACCCTGTTAAGTCACTGATGTAACCCGTCGAGGTGAATACTTCGAGCATAACAATGCGACCTGTCATAGCTAGCCTTGTTAGCAGATAATTCAAAGAGCATGACAGAGGCTTTACTTGACTTAGTTGGCTGCATAATCACAAAATCTCAATCCAATTGAGAATTTGTGGGATAAGACCGAACGAAATAGCACGCATCTGGAACTAGTACCATCAAATCTTAAGGAACTTGAAAGTGCAACTCATGGATATGGCCCAACTGTTAATTGCTAGACATCCCTATAAATTCCTCTTACCACCTAACAGCATTTAATGGAGTCCATTCCAAGAAAAACGTAATGTATATGGCATATATGTCAAAAATATGTAATATATATAGCATATATGTAAAAATGTGTAATATATATGAGCAAAAGATTGTCCAACATTGTATTGAGAGGGTGGTGATAATAATTTGGCTGCCAAAATGAATATATATGTATATTTAAAAAAAACTCCTTATATATAGGAAGATACGGGAAACTTATTTAAATGTTGCTATTCTTTATCAATGGAAAAAAATGCTTGATATAAAAGTTAAAAAAATAATAGCATTATATGATTTACACTATTTAGAGAAATAAAGCATGATTAGAATGAAAATATCAATAGATGTTGTGGAAAGACAGGATCAAGGCGCAATCAATTTAAAATTTCCATAACTGTACAGAATATGATAAATATTACACGTTGAATCTTTCAAAAATGCTGTAATATTGCAGTTGATTGGAGATCATAAATATGTCATTTATATTTGGTAATTTGGTATTTTTATCTATAGAGATTATATTCTCATTATGGCTGAAACACATTTGATTATACGACTGAAAAGCAATGTATCCTAACAGAAACTAATGCATATAATAAGATTGAACCCAACTTTTAATATTTTATAATTTGTCTGATAAAATAATTAATATATAATAAAATATATCTGAAACTTTTCTTAATTACAGACAGCAAAGTATCTGAAAAAAATAAAATAAAGCACTCACAATGCATCTTAGAGTCAGATATGACATTGCACACGCGCATTTATAAATCAATATTGAGTGAAAATCGTCAATAGTAAAAAGAATTGTCCATCGCTGTCTGTAAAACTGTGCTCTCAAAATATCCCCGGTGATGCAAAATCTCATCTTCTGTTTAAACGTCTAGAGTACTTGAAATATTTTTTTTATAATGTGTGCGAATAAAACTTAGTATGAATACTACTTCGCTAAGGGATTCTAAGCTTCACACTTTATTTAATTTTTATACTGGATTATAGTAAAAATCATTGAGAAAAAGTCTGCAATTTTTATTATAATTTCGCTTCCCAGGACAGTTGAAAGTTTTTCTTTCCTTTTTTTTCTTTTAATTTTTTAAAATTTCATCTTGTATTTTATTCAAATAAGGGTTTATTACTTGTTTCAAACCTATTATATTGTTTATTTATGATTTGAGTCCTGATTACCTTTAAGTATAGCGAATATCCCACAATAAGGAAACAATTTCTTAACATTTTTTTAAAAGTTTTTAATTTTTATACACTTTAGAAAATGCATAAGATTTTCTACTACAGCTTTCGTTATTTAGTCTTTACGAATCGAATCCGAGTTTTGTTAACAGGATAACTTCACGTCTAGACGGGAACATCTTCTAATAATGAAATAAGGAACACAAGAAAAAAATGTAGAACCAAAGCCAGAGCTGTATTTGAAAAAGAAAAAAAATACACTGTTTCACAATGAAGCTTGAAAACATTTGTACCAGAAGGTTGAAGTTCAATCCTGGTTATCAGTGGATTCATGTAGAAAATTCATAGAATATATATGAAGATGTAGAATTGGAACTAGCAGTTGGAAAACATTTTCACCCGTGATTTTATCTAGATGTTTGAAAAAAAAATTTAAACAAGATCTGAGTTTGAATTGAATTTTTTTAAGTGGAAAAGTAAACGTCATGTACTAGGTGGGAGTAGAATAGTTGTTTTCTTTTGTTACAAGTTGAAATTGAAACTAGATTTATTGAAGCAGTAGGATTTAAAAAAAACTGGCTTGTTTGGGAAAATAAAAATTTATTTTGAAAATTGGATTTTATTCTGTGATCATATAGATTAATACAATGACCTCAGAGATCTTTTTTTGAATAATACTACTACATTTGTTTAAAATAATAGCACGAAGTGTATTAATTCTAAGTTCATTTTTCATAACTTAGATCCTGATATTATACTTTAGTGCTTAGAGATATTTTTGTTGAATCATTCCTGATCTATTTCTGTGCTTAAAACCTTTAAATATTTACTTAATATTAAGTAGAAATCGTTACTGTACATAAGGTGTTCTGTGATTATTTTATAAAATCATTAAAAAAAATCAAATCTCAAAATGAAATATGTCCAAAGAATCATATTAATATGGTCTTCCCATCTCCAAGAAAATAACACTAGGACTCAGAAAATAATTATAATATTTTTTAAAAAAAGAGTTTAATCTGTAATATTGTAATAAATAATTCTAAATTGATAAAAGAAAACTGAAAATTTTAGTATTATTTTTTGGCATACACAATATGATCGTTTACAGGTCAGAACTGTAATTAGCTAAGAAGTTGAAGCCTCATACTCCATTTAGTGATTTTAAAGTAAAACTTGGTCGAACGTACTAGCATACATCTTTAGACACTATACCCTTGAAATTGCTATAATTACCAATTGAGAGCCTAAAGAAATAATGGAGATTCTTGAGAGTTTTTAAAACAAATCGACTGTACAAATCACAAAAGAATAATAATTTATTCTCTGCAAATGACCATAAAATGAAACTTATGTTATTGTTTAGAAATAATTGTAAAATGTACGTTCTACTAACAAACATTTACCTGAATCTTAGCCTAGGTTCGAATTTAAAATATTTTGAAATCTCATGGAAAGATTGATGATTCCTAAGTAGGACTTATAAAGGTATCCCAAAATGGATGCAATATTTGAATTTGCCACTATTCGTACAGTATAGTTTGGGTTAATAAAAAAATCATTTGACAGCTGATAGCTTAGAGTTAAAAAAATGGAGCGATATACGATAGAACAACGTGTTTTCATTGTTGAACAATATTTCAAAAATAATGGAAGTCTGGCCGCCACAGTTCGAAAATTTGAGAATTAGTTCTCTAGACCGTGTAATTCAACACCATTGATTTTCTTTCTTTGGAATGATTTGAAGTCAAAGGTCTATGTCAACAAGCAGTTTTAATTCAATGCAGCATCAACGACATTTAGCCACATTTATTCAAAATGGTAATGGAAAATTTCGACAAAAGAGGGCGTTTGTGGCAGCAAAGCCGTGGAGGCCATTTGCCCTAACTGTTATCTCATAAATAACCCTAAACTGTTTACTCTACAATTCAAAAATATAACAACTTAAAGGGGAAAAAAGTTTTTTTTATTTAATTCAAATCTTGCATTAACACGTTGTTCTATAGTGTAATGGTTAGTTCCATTTTCACTAACCATAAACTATCAGCTGTCAAAGTTTTCTTTTAATACGGACAACCCTTTACTTACAACACCTTTTTTACCAACACTATACTGCACTATTGTTGGCAAATTCAAAGCGTGCGTTAATTTTGGAACATCCTTTATATTTGAAAACGAGATAGAAATAAGGAAACGAACACATATGCACACATCTTTATCACAAGTTATACTCCTAATATCCTTCTAGTGAAGTCGGCTGAAAACAACAAGAAGAGTTCCTTTAAAAGTAGCTACAGCATAGCTCGGCGTGCTTAGAAATAAATAAATGCCTCTATATATCAAAGAACAAGGCTAAATATCTGCTTGTATAAATTCAGCACACGTATCTCCAAGGATTTCTTTCATGGGAGACTCAAGATGAGTTGGATTAACTCGGACTTGCGATTATAATTGAAATGTCTAGATGACTGATCGGCGAAGGAAGCGAACTCTATCTCATCCTCGTTTCTATGACATGAATTTGTTGAATATGTAACTACCATATCCATTCTCTGTTCTATTTCTGGCAGAAAAAATTGTTCATTGAATGAATAAGAAGAGAAAAGAATGTCATTAAAAATAGTGAATGCAAATTAATTATTTTAGCATTTATCTGCTGAAGCAGTAAGTTCATTTTTTTAATCTAGAATAATATGGCGAAGAGAAATACCGATATATCAATATATCTGAAGTTTTAATTTTTTTATTTATTTAAAGAATTGTTACAACTTTAAGAGGATAATCTAAACAAGAATAGACATTGAATATGACAGATATTCTCTTGGTTCCTAGTAAATTAATGACGTATAAATAAGTATATAATACATATAAATTAATTAATGATTAATTAATGACGTATAAATAAGTATAAGTTTTAAATAACTATATAATTTGCAGCAAATTTTTTTTTTAATTTCAGTTTATAAATAATTTTGGGATTTCCTCTTTATTTATTACAATTTTTAACTTTTTTTTTCAAACCTAACTACAAGTCATTGAGCTTTTTCCTCAATTATATCAGTTTAGGTTTATAATTTGGATTGGACTTCATGATGAATCATGAAATATAATTTTCTCTGATAGTTTTTATCTTAAGACATTTTAATTCCAGCATGTCACCATGCTTGAATAAGTAAGAATGCAGCACAACTGATGGAATTTAAGCTTTTTGACGTAATGGTTTTTGAAGGGATTCACGATTGAAAATTGAATTGATTGCTGTCTTCGGAACAGAAATTCATGGATTGTACAATGTTATTTACTAAAAAGAGCTTCAATAAAGCACTTTTCTGATTTAAATTATAAACTCAACAATTCAAAATACATTCAAACATGTACGCTACTTATCATTCGAATCTTAAATTAATTAAAAATCAGAAATTCCCTGTCTCATCTAGATATGATTCAAAAACTCAAGGTTTACTCACAATAAAAGAAAAAAATATTAAAAACCTTGCCCCATTAACATTTTGTGTTTCTCACTGAGCAGCTTGAGAATGCATCGACAATTAATTGTTTTAAAATAAAAGTGTACCAAATATAAATGTAACCAAACCTTTCTTTGAAGTTCGATTGAACTCCATTGATGCTTTGAAATTTATGAATATTTCATGTCCTTCAATTTAGTTATCAGTAATTGTAACTGAATCGTCAATGAATGTGGATGACCAATCTGAACATGAATCTTCATGGGAGTTTACCCAATTGTCATAAATCACCGGGGAGCACCTCGAAATGAGGATGAGATGCTTCCAATATAGTGGTTGGATCTCGCAACCTTGGAGGATACATAAAAGGTGGGGGTTCTGGCTCCTCCCATCGATGACAGGACGTACTTCCTTCAGGAAGAGTTGTATCGTGGCCATCATTGGCCACGATACAACCCTTAGGACTCAACCACAGTACCAGCCAGTGTTGCTGTTGCGGCGGTCTGGTCATTCAGTATTCTTTATCCGTGTACCTTCGGACAGGTTGGAGAGTCAGTGATATGACTACCCAATTGTCATAGAGATATTTCATTCTTTATTTATGATTATTTTTTCCAGTTAACTGTCTCTCATTATACTGCAAATATAAACTTCACAAATTTGTTGAACGATATCATTGTTTCCATATTTCCCACAGATAAAAACTAGAGCTATGTAAAGGGACACTATATTTTTAAAAAAACTCTTCAACTGTAGTACACCCATGCATTTAATTCGTACAAAAGAGGCTCTGAAATCCAAAGACTCCTTCTTTACGGTTGCAGTTATCCTAAACTCGACCTGGAATTTCAAGAATTATTCTTTAGAATACAAATAAAAAATAATAATAATAATTTAATTGAAATGAATTGAATATAGGTGTATTTTAGACCACACATGTCTCTTCTGGCCCAAAATTTGAACATATAAAATTAGGTTTAAACTTTCATTTTCCCTCAAATAATTCAAACGGATCACAACTGAAAAAGAAAACACTTTAGCCTAATTATTTTGTTTGCAATCTGAAATATTTGAATATTTTACTCGTTTATCATATTTTGTTATTAGCCTTATTAGCCCAATGTCCCATTATTTAAACTGCTCATGTTATGCCCCTCGGTACAATGTTTCAAAAAAAAGTTTTTCATCTTCTCTATGAATATTGTTTGATTCTAGTTCCAATTATTTATAGTACAATATAGTATTGGAATAAAATTTATTGAAATACAATAAATTTTAATGTTGCATATTTATAAGATACCTAGTGTATCATGAAACATGCTTTGTTATTTTAAGTAATACTGATCATATACTTCATAGCTGTAAACATTAAATTAGAGTAAAATTAAAGTAAACTAAAAGATTAAAAGTTGAGGCAAGAAGTAAAATTCTTTTGAAGCTCGCATATGAACTGCAATTAAAACGAAAAAAAATTGCAGATTGTTAGTTGAAAAATAAACTATTGAAACAACAAGCCAATCCTTTCCAAACTTTGACTTTTAAAATTTTATTGAATATAAAAGCAAGAAGATTCATTTGAGAAATTCCTGAAATGCACAAATTGTAATATTTGCTTATTAAATGTGGAATAACCATCATTACAGACAAGTTTTGACTCGCAAAGTAAAGGTATGTCATTAATCATGAAAAGGCATCAATGTTATACACATAATAATTGCAAAACATATTTATAAAATTTGAGACACATTTTTGAAATACATAATTTCTGACGCATAAGTGAATAATAATGACACAATTCTCGAAATGGATTAAACTATATAGTTCCTACCAACATATATATTGCAGAATGTACAATCTTTAATGCAAATCTTTGGATTTTTTATATTACTTTTACGATATAATTTCTATGTTACTATGTTATTTAATTTCATGTTATTTTATATTTTAAAAGATTGCTAGTTTGATTATCTTTAGAATTGCTTAAATGCATCAATATAACATTCATGATTGCTTCAGCTCAAAAATAATATTTCTAAATTTAATAAATCTCCTGAAGTAAGTTAATGACCGAGAGTTAAGAAAGTCAAAAATCCCTTTTAATTCTGGAGGCATTACAAAACATTCTAAAGAGCTTTAGTTTAATTAAAATGGATGAAATGGAAATGCGTCATGCAAACATAATTAAAAATGATTTTGCATGAGAATGCAGTTGAGAAACTGCATTATTACGAAATCAAATTCTTAATAATTGAGAACTAATTTAACCTTTTTCTTTCATGCTGTCAGGTTCAAATATATTTTTTTTCCATTTTGGAAGATATAATATGATTAAGCGCTTAAAGGAACTTTCTTCAAATTAAAACAGCATTGAATTTGGAATTTCGTTTTTAGATCAGCGTATACCAAAAACTATTTGGAAAAGTTTGGAAAGTAAAATTTCTTTATAAATTTTTTTAATGCTGCAAAAAACTGAAAATTTTTCCTTATGTATCGCTCCAAATTAAAGATAATTTAGCTTAGCTTATTTATTCATCAGGAAACCGTTTCTCTTTTTATCTTATTTCAGAAAGTTTCCAAAATCTAGTTGGTACGTCTGCGGTGAAACAGCCGAAGAAAGCTCAATACGAAATAAAGACTCGTTAATCTACAAGAAAAGAAAAATACGCAAGCAGCAAAAACAAACCTGAAACGTAGATCAGCACTTGCAGGAAATAGCAGCACACAAAGAGCAAATCAGTAATAAATAACTATAGCAGCACAAAATGCTCACAGGAGAGGAACTTCGCTCAACTACTCACCACTCTCGACCCATCATCTTTTTTCAAATGACTATTCAATCGCTACATCTTGTGGGTTAATACTGACTGTCTGTTTAGCTCTTTCTTTCGGCTTTTTATAGTTTCTGAGACAGGGCACAGAAGTGCCTAGAAATCCTAAAGGATACATCGCCCATTCGTAGATTCTTGTTGATTCTGGAACTACTGACTTTTTCGCCGAAGTCGGATAATTATTCGCAGAGTCAGTTATTAAATCGCGTGAATAAAACATTTTATGCCTTTTTAATTTATTTTTTCTTCTTTTCTTTATTATACATTTATCTTATTTATGAATCCATTATTTATTCTAATGCAGTTGTTTGCACAGAGAAAACTTTATTGAATTTGTTTGTTTGAATTATTTTCTTATCACAATGCATCTATATCAGTCTTAGAATGAAAAATAATATAATGCAGAAAAATGCAAAAAATTAACATTTATCCCTTAAAACAGGTGTCTTGGTTTAGCGAATTTTAAGATGTATTATTAAAACAATACAGTTTCTGAGATTAGTAATGTAACTTGTTGTGTAGAAATAATTAATAAATGTAATTCTAAATGACTGGGATTCGTTTTTATAATATATTGAAGTTCATTGAATATAGAAGAAAATATTAACAAAAATGAATGAAAAAAAAAGAAAAAAATTAACTTTAGAAATAAAGATAGAAAATTCTTGTTGACAAGAATTTTCTCCTTGGTCAAAAGATGTAAGAAGAGGAAATGTCACACTAGCTCTTTCTTTTCTGATTTCATAAGGTCGAATCATAGTTTCATTTTAATCAGTGTTCTATTTTGCAACGCAAGGTAATATGACTCAATTAGATTAATATAGACTTATAACCCTATACAAATTCCAAGTATCTTCCAAGTACCCGAAAATTTGCGATGGTGAATCTTAAAAATTCACTATCAAAAATCTTCAGGACATTTCTTCTGTATGCGGTTAAAAATCTCTATTCGGATCGACGAAATTATTTAATCATTTTTAATTCATGATAAAAATATGGTATATTAAAAATAATTTTTCACTTTGAATTTGAACTTAACAACGTCAAATATGCTTTTGCACCTTCGAATTCGAAAATCCAAATCTCGACCCAAATGCTCGGTTTCTCAAGAATAATTTAAAGAAGAAATTCTGTATACTGTTCTCAAGCCGTTGATCTTTAAAAAGTTGACAGTGTAATGTCTTGATCTAGACTGATCAAATAACGAAACAGAATTTCCAGACAATTTTTTATTTTACAGCTCTATATATACAAAGGAACAACTTGTTCTAATCTTGGTTAAATAAATAGTTATTTACACTTGTAGTAGGAGATACAGCAATCGAAGTCGAAGGCTTTATTGAAACTCAGTTGGTTCTCGGACTCCGAACTCGTGGGCGTAGTCCAACAGTCCACCTGCAATTCGTGTTTTCTCTCCTCCTAAAAAAAAATATCTTCGGACTTTATCTCGGCGACAAACTCCACCTCTTAATTTGCATTGGTCATTTAAGCTCTCTTTAGGCCAATCGGGTTCAGCAATATGCTCTCTCAGCGGTCCCAGTCGGTCGTGAAAAGGTCCTTTGTGTGACGCACCTCTCACAACTGACTATTCTGGAACACGGAGTTATCACACCCCTTTCTCTTTGATGGTACGATCAATACCTCTTGGACGAGGAATTCTACATGTGGTCTTTCACTGTAGTCGCTAATGAACAGATGCGAGACAACCCAGGTGAAAAGATCCATCATCTGGCTATCTCGAGGAGTATAGTAAGTAACAACGAAGACACAGCTGGCTATAAATGTCTTATCAGTACTGGGAAACGGGGAATGTTACAGCAGGATTTAGAATGTAAAGAACATTTCTTGAACGTTTCCTTTAAAACACCCAGGGAATAGTTTTTCCTGGAAAACTGTATTTATTCTAAAAGTATCCAGTGCTTCTTCTGCTGTTGATTTAATATTCTAAGTGAGTTCAAGCCGAAAATGGTCATGATATTTGATTTCGTCGTCCATTCTGGACGAAAGTAAAGCAAAATATTTAACATCCGACTTGACCTCTTTCAACTAAAGTGGTTTTCATCTGCATAATCTTATATCCAGTGCAATAAAATTCTATTCACAACTGCTAAGATTACTTTCATAGTCAGATGCACAATAAAATAGGTTATTTCTGTTAGTACATGTCTACTCCAACGATTTTTATGAAAATATAATGAAATTTGTATATATATATACATACTATCTCTCGTGAATCAACAGCATTTTTTAAAACCTTAGAGATATTTATTCGGAAAGTACTTCTCTTGATTTTGAAAGAATATTCTAAGTCTTCTCAAAAAGGATGTGATATTTGATTTCGTCGTTCATCATGGCCGTTGGGACAGCAAAATATTTAACATCCAGCATAACCACTTTCATCTTAAGTGATTTTTATGCTCACGATTCTATATCCAGTGCAATAAAATCCCACTCACAACTGCAGTGATTGTTTGCAGAATCGGATGTATAAAAGCTTAGAACATTTCTGAAATCACATGTCCACTCCAAAGATTTATTTTTATGCAAATATAGTATAATGATATAGATGAAATATATAGACGCTTCTACTCTAATAATTATAAAAACAACTAATTTCTAAGCCTTTAAAGATAGATATAAACTTCAAGTTGAAAAAAAATTATAAATGAGTTCAAATATTGTATATTTTTTTTTGTTTAAATCAATAAATATAATGTAGGAAAAGTTATGATGTTTGAATATTTATAAATCCTCGAAATTCTATTCATCATATTTATAATCTTAATACATATAAATTTTAACAGTAGAAATCGACCGCATTATAAAGCTTTGAATTTTAGACCAGTTTAGGCTCTATACTTTAACGCAACATGGGAGGCATTTATACCAATTTAAAATCAACTAAAAGCTTGAAAATGCATGTTGATTAGAAAATACAAAAGAAGACACATCAGTGGACGCATGAATTGTTTCTTAAATTAATCTTTGATTCCTTTTAATAATAGTAGGGTAAAACTTTTTATTTTCAAATATTAGTGTTTCGAGAATATTTTACTAAACAAAATAAATAAAACCAGAATATTGTATTTAAAAAACTAGATACGTAATTTTTGCAGAAATACTGTAAATTGGAACAATTTTGCTAAT
>JAPMOR010090873.1:43559-62707 GCA_026543865.1 Argiope aurantia | reverse complement strand
ATATTTTACAAATACTTTGTAGACCATTTTTATATAGTACTTCAAATAAATCATAAATTATTAATCTCGATAGGTGGATTTACTTTCGTTAGAAGCGTGGTAATTTAAGCACAAATTTATTAAAAATTAATAAACAAAATTGACAAAGTTACCTTAATAAAGGATCAACTATAACAGCTTTGTAAACCAGACATCTCCTAATGTATAAATATATATTTCAAATTGCGATAAATAAATATACAATTAAAATAACTTTATTGTAAAGAAAGGTATGCAAAATATTCAAAAAAAAATTAGAATGTTTAAAATTCACAAATCTGAAAGTCTAATAACAAAGGTCTGTAATTTTATCACAAATGATGAAATTTATCCATTTTCCTGTTTTATGGAAAGTCAATTACATATTCATTTTGCAGTTGTAAAAATTTTTCCTTTTATCTTCGGTACGAAGATATAGTACCACAAACTCCCCATTACCATATAATGAGTGAATTTAATTTTAAAAAAAAGCTTGACATTTTTTTTACCACAAACACTTCACTATAATAAACATTCCAAATTTTAGTTTTGAGAAAAAGCTATTATTATTTCGGGTTGTTTGACCTTTAAATTTCCCTCATCATGTTCATAATATGTGTCATGTAAAGAGGAAATGTAAACTAGATTGTTATGATTATTTCTCCGATTGTTCATTAATTTATGAGCTCCCGTATTCAAATTGATTTGCCGCAGAAATGAATCGAAGGAATTGATTTGTCCTCATCAATTGCAAAATTCCCTAATCTTCCATCCCAATGTACCATAGATATATTTTATGAAGAGCATCAAGTGGCATTAATTGATCTGCACAAGTAAGGAGTTGTTCCTGGATCACGATTTTTTTACTATCTAATGTCTTCGATTTCTTGAAATGGAGACAATAGACTTTTATTTTGATTGATTCTTAGAAGAATATTGTAATTTCCATTTACTTTTTTACTGGTCTTTTCCTTATTATTCACAGAAGATACAGTAAATTCTAAGATGACATCATCACATTTTTGATGATATTATCTATAATTTATTGCACACATCATCAATTTTCTGTAAATATACTATCACAATTATGTTTATTGTCATATCCTCACAATTTTGATGACGTTATCTTGAAATTTACTGTCTCATCACCTGTGTATTTTTAACTGTCTTAACGCATCTTTGTGTCTGAAGTAACTATCAAATAAACATAAAAAACACAGGATTTGAAAGAAATGTATAAGGATTCGAAAAAAAAATAATATTAAATTGAAATCCAAAAATGATTTTTAAATAGAGTTATAAGCTAATTTAAGCAAACGAAATAGTTTTTACTTATGACTTTTCAGTGCGAGGAAATCATGGAGATATTTACTGCTTTGCTCAGGAAATCAGTAGAGAATCAAAGATAATTTTTCAGAAAACAACACAGTTGTATCAGCTTGCTGTACATTTAAAGTTTCAAAAAAAGACCGCTTCGAAGGAGTTATGTGCATTAGTAGCTGGATCCACTTTTCGTGGCCATTGAAATGGATTAAGATAGTCTAAAACTGATATATTCGAAACTTTATATCTCATTTAGTTTTTTAGTAACATTATTTTTTTCTTTAGAAATATATAGAAAACACTACTACCGAAAGAAAATAACTGAAATTGTGTAAAAGAAAAACTTTAATAATAATATTCTAAAGTGTAAAATACCATTCATACTGAAATTTAAAAAAAAAGATATTTTCACAATTATTTATTTTTAAAACTAAGGGCATTTAAACTATGTTGCAGAAAATTTAAATAAAGTCTATCTAAAAATTTAATATAGAAAATAAATAAGATATGAAAGTTTAATTGATATAATGTTTAACACTTTCATCGCGAGGGACGAGATAACTCATCTTCCAGGAATATTCGTTGTAAGCGAGGGACGAGATAACGCATCTTCCAGGAATATTCGTTATGCGTGAGGGACGAGATAACTCGTCCTCTACTCAAGGTTATTTTCTATTTTCTATTATATTTTCTAAATTATATTATATTTCAATTTTAGCGCTGTGGAGAGTGGCGCAGAGGTGAGACAAAGGCGCGCCATTGTCGCGATGAAAGTGTTAATTTCACAGCTTCTTATTTCTGAGTTTCAAAATATCCCTTCTGAAGATTGAAGACACTGACATTATGTAATTTTTTACAGAATTCTTAGTAATGTTAATTATCAAATCAACATAATATATAATAAGTAATATAGCATATAAGGACATTTCTTTTAATAAGAAATGCAATGCTGATGACTAAAAGATAAAATACAATTTCCAATTAAGATATTTTCTTTCATTTCAGGCCTTATTTCTTTCGTAATGGCTTCCAAAACCTTACGACATTTATGTCTCCCTTTTCTATGAATTATTCAGAATTCAAGTGATTAATATGTTATAAATAGACTTTTCAAATGACTCAGATCATGAAAAAAAAACATATTTTCAACTCAAGAGTAACGTGCAATGAATTATGTCCTTATTTAGAGGATCATAATGAAATTTCTGCACTGGAAATAAAAAATTATCTTAAAAGCAAAACTATAAGAACATGATATTATATACCTTTAAAGTGCAATATTCTATGATTAAAATTCAGATTCTAAGACTAATGTGCTTCTGGTCACATAATCGACGAAGCATTTTTTTAAATATTGCCTCATAAATGCAGGATTTTATTAAACTTGTTTGTTTTATGTTTGTTGGGATAGATTTTCTAATTGATTTTTCTCACACATTTAGATGAAAATCTCTACAGTTGCAGTTCCTGTTGACAATAAGCTATTGTAATTCAATAATTTTCAAAACTTAATCAATAATTTGTCATTTCGTTATTTTGTTTTAATTGAATTCCAGAAATGACATCTAGAATGAATTTGAGCAAGAGCGATTTAAAGATTCATTAATAATTATAATAACAAGAAAATAATGAAATGTTTTATAATTCATTAAAAATTATAAAACAAAAAAGTTATGAAAATAAATAAATGCCCTTTAAAGGCACGCTTTAATTGCTAAATTTAGAAAATAATTTCTTTTCACAAATCTGGTGATTAGAAAATACCACAGAAGTATTAAACTCTACAAACAATTTAATAAGAATAGTAATCAGCAGTGATATCGAGGAAGAGAGGAAACATTTTAAAGCATTCAACAAAATTTAAAATATATGATTATTGTTAATATTCCAATAAATTAATTTCTATATTTTCTCAAAATATTTATATCGTTTTAATAAAGCTTCTAATATTTGATTTCTTAAAAACTTTCTATAAAATCATGTAATTTAGAATATTAGATTTCGATGATTTGTGAGTATATCAGCTTAACTTCTTGAAATACATAAATGTTTTTCGCATTTTCTGTAGAGTGACGCAAGCTAGTAATTATCACAGTATTTGTGTTCCAATGCTAAACAGCATAATAATAAGGAACACATGTCATGATTATTTTTTTTTGCTTCGTCTAACATTCGCTGTATATTCAGATATATGTATTTAAAGTATATTTAAACTTTTAATGCTTTTCAATTGGCATAAATAATTTATTAATCAGATTTTAAATTCCAAAAACCATCATTTTCCGTTAAAATATTTTTTTTCGTTTTTTGCAATTGCATGTTTTCAAAATATTACAAAAAATTCTAAAGTAAAATTTATTTTTGATATTTTGCTGCAATTTAAAATTAATTTAGCAAATATCTATAAAAATATCTGATGTCTTTTCACCGAATTTTCTACCTTCAGTTTTTGAAAACTACGTTTATCTTCATAGTTTGAATAGTTCTCAATGCATCTAACATAAACGAAATTTATTAACATATATGGTTTAGATTAAATTAGACATGAATGGATTATTGATGGGTAATGAAAAATGTCTCCATTTTAGGCCATAAGCTCTAGTATTAGCAATAAAATAGAAAATTAATGCTAACGAAATTTATTTAAAAATTGATGACTTACAAGCATTACTATCTATATTTTACAGTTGCTTACTTCTTTTAGTAAGCTAGCAATCTAAGCTAACAAGTTTTAAGTGTTCAAACGCCACCCGCCTGTAAGTTAAAACTTAACGTAAATGACGCTGTTTACCATCATGACGTCACCGTTGGTTCAAACGTCACGGAGTAAGAAAAATTAGGAGAACTCGAGCTCATTAAAGAGGCTCAAGGGGTTAAATAAACATAAAGGGAGGTTTATTCAATCCGTTGAGATGCAGAGTTATGGTCGCAAACAGCCTATTCCAGAAAATTCGGTAACTTTTAATGATCTGTATTCCGGAAGATAAAACAACGTAAACAGATTTTGATGACATTAGCAAAATATTTACCAGGGATTTTGATTTAAGTTCAAACTTTAATTCTCTGTTGCCCACTTGGGGAACATTAAATAAATAATTTCTTTTGTCATAATTTATCTTTAATTATCATCTTTACTTCAATATGATTAAATTTGAATTTTCAAAATTAAGTTTCTGTAATGCAATGTTTTATAGGATATAAAGTTTTTGAAGGAAGAAAATTACCATACAGAAGAATTTCGGGTTTTATGAGATCAAATTTATTTTGACTGCAGAAAGTTGCTGGCGAAATATGAGTGCGTTATAAGATTTTTTTTAAAAAATAGGGAAAATATTTATTTGAAATTTTTATACTATAAAGTAAAAAGAAATTTTGAAAATTATCATGTTTTATATCTGTAAAGCTTAAATATTTTATATCATGGTTATCTGACATGGTTAACTGATATCCTTTAAATTATACTTTTGGATTAATTATAAAGATTAATTATAAAGTATTGTAGTCGTTGCTTTAACATTCCAGACAACATATCTTAATATTTCAGACATCATTTCATAAAAGCATCTTAATAAGCAAAATACATTTTTACAATAGTTTAAAAAGTTGGTTGTATTTGTCTTTGGCTTCCAATTATTGTAAAATTTTATCTGGTAACATTACAATAAAAAACACAATACAACTTCAAAATTGAATAGCGTTTAAAAGTAAGAATCCAACCAACTATTAGCAAGTTCATTATATTTTCTTAACATTCATTCTAACAACACATACGATTTAAAATGCAGTGATATCAAATATTTCAATAAATTTCCAGTTCTATTGCTGTAACTCTGTAATTTAAAACAGTAAATAATCTTTATTAAGAATTTTTTTATATAATATTGTCTTGTCAATACATTATTCAAATTTGATTTCAGTAGAAGGAATGTAAAATTTATTTCTCTTCTGGAAAAACTGAATTAAAAAATTGGTTTAAAATTATGACAGAATAATTAAAGTAATGTAACAAAAAAGTATGTAGCACACTGACTTAACATTATTTTTCAATAGCTTCTGTTGAATTCACCATTCAAGAACTGGGACTGGACTGTCTATTCTACTGTAAATGTGTTGTTGTGTGCTCTCTTCCGTTTTATTTCAACCTCCTTGTGTAAATGTCCACATGTTCTACAGTGAGGTGTGCTATTTATCTCCTTGACATAAAAACAAGATTGAAATTTAAAAAAAAAATTAGTCTTTAAATTGTTCTTTAATGTGTAGTTACATTAACACATTGACTACTACTGACACCTTCCGATTCCGGATTGTGATTCAAGCCTTTATTTAATTAGAGGACTCCTCTATTATAGTTAACGAATAGTAGAAGAGATCCGTCAGATTTTATAGAAAGTACAAACTCAAGTTGTGAACGCATTAAAGCATTTAAACAATTATTTCAACCGAAAATCAAATATTAAAATTTTGTTTTTTATTTTAACCACTTATTTGAATAGCATACTGTTTCTTTTAATATAGTTCACATTTTTCTATATTCAGATAGGAAGTTAATCAATCTATGACTAAAAAAGTATATATATTCAAAATTGTCAGACAGCCAATATCTATAGCAATTCTAATGGAATTAAATTTAATTTTCACTCATTGGAACAATTCGAGTCTTTTAATTGGCAGTTCTCATTCTATTCCTAAATTATTAGCCATTTAACTTAAACTTTATTTTTCCCACTCTATTTTACGGAACTATTTAGTTAGAGCATTAAGAGCCCTTGGGACATTTTCCTTCAAAACCACTGGCTGGAGAATGAGAGTGTGGCTTTTCAAAAGGTTAACTCTTCCGCGTCACCCTGACGATGATTTGGTGGAGTGTCTGAGACCAGAGAGATAATTACAACGGCTACATAATTGATCAGCACTGTTTTTCTTTCCATTAGTCAGACAGTTGCAATTAATGCCGCTGGGGTTTTGGAAAAAAATAATAGTTATTATTATTAAGAATTTGTCCGGATGGATTCTTTGTTAATTAATCATTTGAAATATAAAAACATAATTCTCTTTTTGTCGATAATAGTCTTGAAAAGACAGACATATTTAGATATGTATATAAAATGTCGAGAAAGTGATGTTTATCTTTCGGAAGGATAGACATTTGTGATAATTTCTTGAAAATAATATGTTAGTTTTCTTATAATTCTAATTGTCTTGAATCTTGATACTACACTGCACTAGAGTTGCATAGGACATTCTGATTCTTATCCAGTATTTTAGAATTCTTACCAATTGTTTCAAATCTATTTTGGCCATTATGAATATGCTCAACCATTTAGAATTTTACAATTCTTTCTACTACTTATTATTCCTGACTATAATCTGAAAATTTGTGGTTCCAATTTAGGCATTAATGATTCTTTTTTCTTGTTTCAAAACCATATTGATCAGTTTGAACATAGGTAACTCGTAATTTACCATTCAAAATTCTTTATTTTTACTTCAAAACATTTTTATTAATTTGAGCATTCTTACTTAACTTTTTATTTTAATTTTGTTTTCTATTTATTTCAAATTTATTTAATCAATATGAATAATTTTACTGGCGTTCTTTTTCAAAATATTTTTATCGAGAAAATATAGAACATGTCTCAATATTCTGAAATATACAAAATACTACTTAAAATCGTGACTACATTGGAAATTAACTTGACATCTCAAGAATAATTCTATTTTACTTCAAAGTAAGATGTTAATGTAACTACAAAAAAACTACTCGACGCATTTCAAACGAGGAATCTTTGAATATGATACATGAATAAATATTAATGGATCTAGATAAATGATTCTTCTGTAATAATAAAAAAAATGTTGAAACCTGCAAATGTTTCAATCCATGAAATGAGTCAGAATAAACAAACATGGTTAATATATGTAGCCCTGTTTGTGGAAAAAAAATAGATATTCATTTTTTAAAAGGAAAATATAGATACCGCATTTAAATTCAATATGCTTTGTTCGGATAAACTCTTGCAGTTTAAAGTTGGAGTGTCCTGTCCATTTTAGTGCTATTTCTTGAAGTAAATAGTATTGGCGTTTAATCTAGCTTGTATATCTATTTTTTAGAAAGAGATATTATGTGAAATTTTATGTTTCAATAAAATGATAAAGTTCTTTATTGAAATTTATGTTCGCTCCTAAACGAAATTTGACATTGCGTAGCATGCATGGCTTGAAAGCGTATGAGTATTTTAAATGAAAGAAGTTAAATAACAATTTTTGATTAGAAAAATAAAATAACATTTTCGTTTTTTATACAGTTATTTTTTATACTTTCCATTTTAAAATTATGCATGGAAAAATGATTGTCAAAAAATTTAATCTGTCTAATCATCGGATGAAATATCGTGTCTTAGACCTATATGAATTTTAAATAAAAGTATTTTAAGATTTAATTTCTTTCTTTATGAATACAAATATGAAAGAAAGTGAGTCTCAATGAGAGAAATTTGATATATGTTACACCTAAATATTTTATGCTACCTACTTATAGAGGTCTAAAAAGTAGAAACTCTCTTTGTTTAATTATTTTCTAATTTTCTATTTTCATCCTACTATTCATTATTATAATTGTTATTCACTCTTGAATATCTTGACTCAATATTACCAACATTTACTGCCAAATTGCACTATAGCACAGATTGAAAGTTTAACTAAATTAATCAGTTGATTAATAATAAGTTCTGAAAATACGTTTTAAACTCTATTTTCATCAAAAACACACAATTCAAAGCTCTAGCACATAAGGAATGAGAAAATTTGATTAATATATTGATTTTTTTTCAAGTTTAAAACCAGTTTAATTAAAAACGTTTTTAAAAAACGTTTCCACTTAGTAATACACTTTCTTTCAAAATTCTCAATGTTTGTTTAGAATTGTTTCGTTTGTACCTATTTTTCTAATAAAAGTCTTCATTCATTTCACAAAATCTTGGATGAGAAAAAAATAAAAAAATAGGTATGCTTTGGCACGATTGTACTTAATTAATTACAGAACATTAATTAATATCAATATATTTCAAATTTTTATTTTTTTCAAAAAATTTGAAATTAAGATGCTATATATATACAGAAAAGAACAGACAATTTGAGGAATCCCCCAAAATATTAGGTACGTCATAGTTTCGCCTAGATGAAATTCAACGCATTCCGTTTTCTTGAAATATTTCTTTTAAACTGGTCATAGACACGATATAAATGCAATGTGAATAAAAGTTAGCAAAGTATTTTTATATGTAATCTGAGAAAATGAGTAAATCCATAATATAAATTTAAAAGAGTCAAAACTAATGCTTCATTATTGGATGATTGCTACTTTACTTTTTTTTCATCAGATGTTAAGAGGTCAGAATAAGAGGAAGGCACAACACGGTCTAGAACTTGTCACAAAATTTTCACTGTCTCAAGATAAAATTAGAAAGTAATTTAAGAGTACTTAATGCTTAATTAATGAAGGCTTACTTTTAATAGAAGCTTGTCATTCCCTTCAAAATTACGCTAACATCTTGCCAAAAATAAAAGATGCGTTGATCTTGATCCTTTTACAGCTGCTTATGTAGAGATTCTATTCTTGTCAACTTTATTTTTTAAGGTGCTGCAATTTGCATAAAGAAAGTAAAAAAAATATTTTGGAGGAATTAATTTGTTAAAAAGGGAAATTAAAAAACATTAAGAAGTGAAAAAAAGGCGATTTCCCTTTCTAATAGTAAAGAATTTTATTAAATAAAGAACTTAATTTATTATTTTACACAACATTTTTCAGTTCATTCACGCCTTTGTTTTCACTCTGACGTCTTATTTTATCTATACTTATAATAAAGCTCAATGTGTGTGTGTGTTGGCGCTCTGCAGGCCAGACCATTCAACCTACAGCTACCAAATTTGGCACGTGTATACCTTGGAGGCCGGAAATGTACACCTGGGGGTTATTTTTTCGAATTTTTAATTAGAATTTTATTTATTTAAAAAGTAGGCGAAATTTTGGCATGTTTCTACTATAACTTTCGAAAATATTACCGCACAAAAAATTTTTTACATCAAGTTAAAGATCAAACATTTATCTTTTAAATGATACCAATGTTTCAACCTTGAAATTAAATTTCTATTTTTAATGAATTTTTAAATAAATATTTTAACTATATTTTTGAACAATTTTTTTGTACAAAATAAAAATAAAATTTAAGCTGCACGAGCACGTTTCGCATTCATGGGAAAAAAATTAGCTTTTTTCAAAGTGTTACCATCACATTGATTAAAGCTCCAACTAAAAATAAATTAAATCTTTTTGGAAATGAAATCTGCAAAAATATAATTTTCGACACGTGTTTGTAGGAAATGAAACAAATATGAAATATTATTTTTTCTTAAAAACAAATTCAAGAAAAATTACTTTATGATCTTTTACACTCTCTATATTATTAATTCAATAAATCAGTTTTATTTTAACTCAAGTTTTGTTTAATATGAACATGATATCCATTCAAATCAGGCCCACACAGCTATTTTGTAAACCTTTAGTAAGACACAGATCTGCTAAAATGGTCTAAATGGAAAATGAGTATATTTTATGTAATTTGATTCAATAAATGCTCTAATAAATAACGAATTTTTTATTTTACATAAAGCCTCTGCAGTGGAAATCACGATTAACAAAATATTCATGAAACACTAATATTTTAAATAAAAAGAGTTAATTACCAATCAACTAAATCAATCACTTAAACTGGCTGATTTATGAAAATTTGAATATAACTATTCAATAAAAAAAGGATAATTTTAGATTTTCCATCGATCGCTTCAAAGAAAATACGCCAATCAGCGCGCAGGTTTCTCAAGATTAATTGGCCTAAGATTATGAAAATGGTGAGTTTTTCTAAATTTTTAACATTCAAAACTTCATAAATAAGTCTTAGTTGATCGTGGAAAATAGAAACATTCATTCATTTATTTAAAATTTGGTGTGTCCAGAATATTTCTCAGAATATGATACATTACTGCATTAAATTTAGACTTCATAATTTTTGAAATATATTTATAGTCCGGAACAAAATATTATTATTGATTTCATTTCAATCCTTTTGAAAGCAAAACTAAAAACTGAATTTTATGCTGAATCTCAGAAATTTTTGTTGAATTATTCTTTGAGATATTACATAAATTATGAAAAATATTTTGTTGTTCACATAAGACTTAAATACCGAGCGATTCTGTTTGCAATACTCATATTCAGTAATAATAATAATAAATAAATAACAATAAAGATGATAAATAAAATAAAACGCTTGGTTTTATTAAAAGATATCTTTATATTAATTGCAATTTCATCATTTCCACTTTAAATTAAAGTTGAAGTTTTACCGGAAATGACAACAAATTAGCAAAATATATATTGTAAATTGAACGAAACGATCTAAACAACAGTATAAGTTTGGTATGACTATCAAAATTTGAAGATGAAAAATGTTTTGTTTGAGAATCTATTAAGAGACCAGTTACTTAAAATATTGAATTGAAAATTGTAGCGAGCGGTAATACTGGCGAACCGGCTTTTCGCCAAAGGCGGCTAGTAATAGAATAAATCAAAACAGATAAAGAAGTAGTTATTTTGTCTTAATGGGGATATTTTTAAATATATATATTTCCTTATTTTATTTTTCCCTGATAAATACAATTGCTACAAAGCATATTTCTTGAAAGTTTTTTTTTCAAATGTATATTATATGTTAATGTAGAAGTATGAAGACATAATATTACTTATTTTTAGAATATGGTTATTTTATTACAATTAAAACTCTAATATGCTTAGACATTTTAATATTGAAAATATTTAGCAGATTTATCTATCAACTATGAAACAATTAATTTTATTCATAATATTCATTTCATGAAAATATTTTATATATATATAGCATTAAGAATTTTGTAAAAAAACGTAGTAATGCTAGCTTTAGAGAGTTAAAATTGATCATACTAATATGTTTCAAATGTGTTTAATAAAATAAAATACATCTAACTCAAAAAGGGAATTTAGTTGCATAGTCCATATATCAAAATTATAGTTTTCTATGAAATTTTAATAAATTAATAAATATTGATAAATTAATAAAAACATTTATTTTCTTCCAAGTGTTTGAGAATATGAAATTTTATAAATATAATGCAATAAAAAATGGTATTTTCTTTATTACAAGAATTGTAGATATGTTTTGAATGTTGGACTCAATCTGCCAAAGGCATTGCCTCTCACCTACTTGTTAGCCTGCATCTAAGTAATTAAATGAAAATATTTCAAAAGTGAGAAAAGATAGACAGATGGTATATATACAATGATTTCTTAGACTAAAATATGTATTAAATTTTGGTCCTTATAAGTAAAATATAAAAGGCTCAATCGCATACTCTTCACTGCATAATAAAATTAAACACAAATTGTTATTGTTGTTGTTGTTTCTTATGGCACTTGCCATGGAAAAGCCCGCTGTTACGAAGACAGCGATTTAAGCCTGTGGGGGAGCGTCTCTTAAATACAAAATGTATTTCATTGAACTGACTGCAAAAAAAAATCAAGAAAGGGGGATATTTACAGGTGAAACGGATATATTAATTTACATGGAAGTGTGTTCCTTTCTAAATTATAACCTGAAAATTGTGTTTCAAAACTCATTAGTCAATACTTTTAAAAATCAGTTAATAAAATCGTGGATCGCCGTCTGCAAATTCAGCAGAGTTTAGAAATATGTGCTCCTTTTTAATATTTGCCATTATGGGATGTACAAATCCCAAATTATGATTCAGCGTCAAATAAATCAGCGAGGTTTTCTTTTTATGTTTAAAGTAACTAAATCATCGTGCAAATAAACTTAAGAATAAATAAATAATATCTATGCTGATTCATTGTATTTTTTCTTCACGGAAAAAATTGTAAAGTTAATATTTTATTCAGTATTAATATTCTTAGGTTTCAAAAAAATATAAAAAAATTGATTGAAAGAATAGATAACTATTTCTTTCAATGCGATTTTGTGCGAATAAAGCTAAGCATGAAAACAATTTGTTATGAGTTATTAAATTTCGAATTTTATTAATATTTATTTTTATGGATTGTAGCAAAAGTTAAAAACAGATTGCAGTGATTAATATTTATTTGGTTGTTCGTGAACTTTATGCATAGAGAAGATTGTTATTGAAGTTTTTGCAAGAAATCAACTGCTTTTAATGTTAAAAACATACTTACATCTAAAGTGTGCTGCAAATAATGATTTTTTTTATTCCTCTGTCGATATACATGATAATTTCTACTCTAACTTCCTTTAGCTAATTTCTGACTATCGTATTCATGGTACTGTATTGACAACAGCTCGTCAAGACGCTATTTTTTATAGAATAAAGGACATTCAAATATGAAAAGTGTTTTGATATTAATTTAAATTCAAAATGTATCACGCATTGTATCAAAATTATCTTTGAACAAAAAAAATACATCGCAAAATATTTACTTCATCCTCAATTTAAATAAATGGAATGAATTTCCTTTCTGAAATACTTCACATTTAATTTTTCTTTATTTCTTGAAACAATTACTTTCAAAATCTTCTAAAACACACATATTATCAGAAACTTGCATTTATTAAAGTTCCATCTGTGAGTAAATAGTTTTCTTAAATATTATCATTACTGAACTTTCAACTGAAAATAGTAAAAAGGAAAATTATAATGTTATAATCATTCGAATGTCAGGATTTTTAAATTGTTTTTAACGCCATTTCTATCTACTTACTATAAGTTACTTTTTTATATTATAAGGAGAATTTATTTTTGAACAATTCTAATCTAACAAATTGATACATTCGGTGGGTCGGTGGGGAAGGGGATTTACAGTCTGGGTTTGGCAAAATGAATATGGCTATCAAAAAGTAGTTTTCTTCACTTAAAACGGAAATTCTATTTCAATTTCGGTATCCGGAAAAATGTATTTACTTTAAATTTGTTTTACATCATATTTTCCAACGACACGGAAATTTCATAATTAAAATTTGTCTGTTTAACATATTCTTTATGATGAAAAGAAGTAAAAAGAAACCGGAAACCTAGATTTTTTAAATGGAAAAATTAAATTTAAAAATCTAGAGTTTATGAATGGAAAAACACAAACAAACAAAGGAGACTAAAAAAATTAATATTAACCGCCCCTGTTAAAAAAAATCGTTTTTATTCACTTCCATACATTAATCTTCCATACATAATCCGTTATTAAATTATTTAATTTAATGCTAGAATAAATCAATGGAAGCTTATTTTGTGGCAAGTGGGAAACAAATTTCTTTTTCTTTTTGCAACAGAATATCTACGAATTTGGAATCTCTAGGATTCCCTGTCAATTGAATGGATATAAATGGAAAGACTTATTAAGAAGGAAAAAAACTTTTAAGTTTACATACAGTACACAAAATAACAATACAGCAATTAAGCATACACAATACAATAATGAAATAGGGAGTGTTCGGTGGAGATTCCGAGTTAAAGAATTTTGATGAATTTAATATTTCTTGCTGAAGGGCTTGATTAGATTCCTAATACTGAATTAATTTAACAATGGAATTTACTTCCGGATTTGAAATCATATTAAACAACCGTTTGTTCGAAAATATGCTATTTTTCTACTATGACTTGCGACAATTGATTAATTCCTTAACAACATTAGAATCTTCGGGGAAGGGCTTATCATAAATATATATCCAGTATTTTTGGTATCAGAGTAAATCTAGGGACAATTTCCAAGAGACTATTTTCGACATTTCAACAGATTTCAGGGTAATAATCGGGAAAAAAAGTTTTCTAAATTTGAGTGATTATATTAAAGAGAATCTTTGGGATGACTTTCTATTTTCCAAATGATTGAAGAGCGAAGTAATATGATTATATTTGTAAAAATTCTATTTTTATGTGCGTTCTAACACTATCATTTTCTTTTTAAATGAAACCTGAATATATAATGAAGGGGTGGTTTTCATCTATACAATGCATCAGCATGATGGAAATGAGTAATTCTGAATTTTGGGGGGCCTAAAAGGTGTTCTAGAATTACAATGAAAAGATTAGTATATTTAATCATATAATGACAGATCAAACGATTTGGAATGATCCGAAGCTTGTCATTTAACAAGCTGCGAAGAAACTAAACGCACGTTCAATAACATTACGGTATTTGTCCTGGATATCAATGCAAAGTTTTGTCCCCTTTTCATTAAGTATGATTGATCAAATACCCATTACGCTTGTTTCATTCGCTAGAGACTCTCTCTTAAATTGGATTAAAGGAGAAAGAGTCATTTGAAAATTTTCATAGAATGAACGAGCCCATAATTTTAGAAATGTCATAGCTGAGTAAGATCTTGCTTTTTATACACACCTGTTAAGATCACGAATTTTTATTGTGGATTTTGAGGGGATATATAATTATTTTAATTTTTGAAAGAGTATCTGTAACGCTCCAGATTTCAGAGGTATCTAAACTAGAAGGATCTTAAGAATAAAAAGTCTTAATTTTTCTAAAATTACAATTAAGAATTAGTAGCATTAATCTTACAATGATAGTTCAGGCAATATCAGATGATCCTAAGATTAAAAGAAGGAAACGCGTTTCGCCTTGTATATAAATAACTTCCGCTAAATTTTTTAACTAGAGAACCTTTTTTTATTTCTAATACATAAATGGATAAAAATTAAATTGGTGTCTAGTAATTTAAAAAGAATTATTTTTTAAACTTCGCAAGATATTGGATATTTTTAGCCAGTATCCGAGCTTCTTAAACCTTGATGAGTATGCAGGTCATTCAAAAAAAAAAAAAAATATGCACGCACGCGTGTGTTTGTGTTAAGTAAAATATGAAGAAAGGAAGTGTCAAACTAACGGAAAATATCTTCTCATATATATTCTAATTCAAATGGATAACAATATTTAAACCTCTCATTCTTAAGATCATTCGAGTTCAGGTACCTCAGAATACTGGAAAATCGGAGTTTTTCTTTAAGGTTTAGAAAAATCCATAACTCTTCACAAAAATTGCAATGCCATTCTTGCAAGATTGATTTACAAAAGCTGTTCCCGCTTACTTGATGATTATTAAGCAAATAAATTGTTGAACATCTTTTGGATACCCTCAGAAGATCCCTCTCTCTCGAACCCACCTGGGTAAGCCTATCATACGAACGCCTCCTGCGTCAAACGTAGTAGCTTCAAGGAATGAGTGTTTGGGGACTTTCCGTATTGATATAATTAAATAACGTATCAAATAAACGCCTCATGCGCACACTGTAGTTGCTTCAAGGAATGGGCGTTTGGAGCTCTCCATACTGATAATTTTAAATAACTATAAAGTTTATATTTTTAAGGATATGGAAAAATGTTATATGCATCAATAACTGGTGTTGAATTCGACGAGGGGAAAGGTATTCCAGCTACTCTAAGGTGGGGCAGTAGAAAGAAGCTGGGAAGTCAGGTATTGCCATCCCCATATATCCACGGTTCAAAATTATGAAATCTTTCTTAAAATAACCTTTAGAGGTATTAATCTAAACTCAATTAATCTTAATCCTTTTTATTTATCCTATTCCAATTAATCGGAATCATTTTTATATAATGAATAAAAATCGTACAATAATGTAAGAACATGAAAGGAACTACAATTTATTCCTATTCCAGATTTACAAACAGTTTGTGAATAAAAAAAAATTCAAAACATTCACTGGACACAGAAAAATAAAATAGCATTTGCTCAGCAATTTTAAGCCATTAAGCTAGGCCTGAGCAATACTTTATTTCGTGACAAACATACGCTAGGAGATGAAACATTGCTACAATAGAAATGCAAAGTTATAATCTACGTTGTTTGAGCCGAAACACTTACATTCTGAAAAAATTGTGGAGTTTTACTTTTTAAACAGTTCTTCAGACCTTTTATTCCTGCTTAGTAAAATATTCTTCACAAGTTAGCATTTTAAGAAAATATCTTTTTCTGCAAAAACTCTGGTTAAATTATATAGATTTGATTTTCATTTTTTTTAAATTTGCCAAGTCAATAAATGACCGTCTAGAATACTAGGTCTCGTTGACAGATAGAATTTTTCCCAAGATAATCAATGACGATGTTTTCTAAAATTCTCTAAGATAACAATATTCAAAAGATATTTCACCTGGTCAGTAAAAATCTGTATATAATTAATTTGTTCCGTAATTTTTATTTCTTTTCATGCAAAACAAAAAAAAATTATTTGAAAAAGAAAATTTTTAGCGGGAATGTCTAGATATTCACCATCGATTCAAGACACCTCTTCTGAATATCTATCTGACACCTTTTTTAAATAATATATATTTTCAATTGTGTCATTTTCTTGTGTTGTCTTCGACTATATAAGAATGATCTCAAAGAACTAGTTGTATTCGATGACAGAATCCAATAAGAAAACTTCACAAGCCACAGATATGATCATTTTTCGCCTCGTTGAATCTGGAAGGGGGAGATGGCTGATCTGCAAATAACAGAATACTAGTCATTCGCCTACCGAATATTTTGTTTCTATTCTCTCTCTCGAAACAATCCCCCGTCAGGTCTGTGAGAATAACAATTCGTTTTCATTTGGATGCCATGGAGTAGGGGTGTCACCAGTTACAGTCGTAAGTATAACGTCGTAACTATGGTAACGGAAGGCAAGTGTGGGCGTTTGTCTTATGCTAGGGGTGGGAGAAGCACGCAATTTTTTTTTCGCCTTTCGTCGTTTGTGCAAACAAAACGTCTGAAAAAAAGTGATGGTCTTTGAAGAAGGAACGGTGATCATGTGCATGACAGCACGACTTCTTCGATTTTTTTCTTTCTTATTTCCAATTTTTGTCCGAAACGCCTTCTGTCCTAGGCAGTAGGTTTGAACAGTCACTGAGACGATGGCTTATATTTATTTTGTTGTAGATTTCAGTTTAGCTCTAAGTGGTCCTTTATTGACTTTATGTCAGAGTAAGGTTAGATCCTTAAAAGAAACAATATATCTTAATGAGTTTTTTCAGTAGGCAGCATTACTTAACCAACAATAGACCAAGATAAAAAGAATATATCCTGTAATATCATCTGTTACTTGAAAATGTGAGTAAAGTACTTTGATTTGGAAAAAAAGCAATACAGTTGTAAATTTCATGTTTTTTAATACTTCTGTTCTTCCATATTTTTTGAATATAAAAAAAAACATTATATCTGTAAATCATGTTCAGTTCTTCCATATTTTTTTAATAGAAACAAAAACATTATATCTGTAAATCATGTTCAGTTCTTCCATATTTTTTGAATAGAAACAAACACATTATATTTGTAAATCATGCTCAGCTCTTCCATACTTTTTGAATAGAAACAAAAAACATTATAACTGTAAATCATGCTCAGTTCTTCCATATTTTTTGAAAGGAAAAAATAAACTTTATATGTTTAAATCATGCTCGATTTTCTTTTTTAAAAACATCCTTCTTACAATAAATTTCTTCCTAGATAATGATATCTGTTTCATATAATGTTAAAATAGCTTGATGTGTAATTGATAGAAATAGTTAATTCTCAAGCTGCTGAACGAATTTTCTGAATATTAATAAATTTATTGACAGCAGTTTTTAAAACAACATTTGTGTTAATTTTCAAAAAATATAATTAGTTCATTTAAATTGTGTTCTGACTTTTTTTTAAATTTATAAATGAACTAATTATACTAAGGATACTTGTTTTTCAAATTCAATAACAGATAGTGCCACTAGCCTGGAAACCAAATTTAATTATTAAACGTATAGATTGACAAATTAATAAACTCTGAAAATATTACGGCACTGTATTATCATTGACAATTTATGTGTGGACTAAATTTTAAAGCACAAGATAGCAAAAGAAAACAGCGAAAAATCGATTGCAAAATTCCATCTATAAAAATACGAAACAATTTTTATGCAATCAAAGTGTACTTAAAAGAGGATTACTTTTATTTAAGGAATGAGAATCCAAACTTTAAATAGACGTCTTCTTTATTATTTAAAATAATAATTTTATTAATCATAAAAAAATTATAATTATTTCAGTGAAATTTTCTGCCTTTTATTATTTAATTTATATTTCATCTATTATATTATGTGTCTAAAATAATTTATTTTAAATTCAATAATAGATGGGGACACTAGTCTGGAATCAAAATTTAATTATTAACTGAATATTCTGACAAATTTATAAACAATAAATATAATATAACATTGCGCTGTCAATAGCAATATATATGTGCACTAAATTTTAAAATACAATATGAAATAAGAAGACAGAGAAAATTCGATGACGAAATTCCATTTTTACAAACATGAAACAATTTCTATTTAATAAATAGATACTATAAAGAAAATTACCTGTATATTTGAAATGAGAATCCGCACTTTAAACAGACGCTAGTTCTCTTTATTATTTAAAAGAAAATATGAGATCATTTATCAATATTACATTAATTTATATCAAAATATGTTTATTCTAAGTTTCAATCAAAAATTTTGTTTCATATGTCTGAGACAACGAATTGCATTTGAAATGCGTTCATTGGATAACTTCTTTGATTTCGAATTTTTCATAAATTTTTGCTTTAAGAATATTAATTTTGTTACTGAACCATAGACATTTTTACTATATCATAGTATAATTATCATTGTACTTCTTGCATACAATGATATGTTATAACAAAACTATTAGATCTAAAAC
>JAPMOR010090873.1:32180-43159 GCA_026543865.1 Argiope aurantia | reverse complement strand
TTTTCTTCAATACCTTGAAAGTCAAATACTTGTCCAAGCGCGAAAGGAAGACACGATAAAATAGTGTAATTCTAATTACCACGAATTTATTTCTGGAATCTGTATTCAGAAAGGAAAAAATCGTTAGACAAGTTCTAGACGTCATATATAAATACAATATCTGAATATCTGCATTAGTGTGCTTTATTACGAAATTTCTTTGTTTTAAAATAAGAGTATAGTTGAGTAATGAAATAATGAATTTAATTTTTTGTCTGATTTTGTATAGAATGTTTATCTTAATGTTTAAAATTCCATTTTAATACAAAGCTTTCTTTATAAAAGTCGTTTGAGTGTTATGGCTTATTTTTGTCATCAAATTCTTTGTATAATATATTATGAAGAGAGAATAAATATAATATTAATATTACCTTTTTCAATTTTTGACAAATGTATTTAAAAATCAAAACAGAATTTTTCTATATCCAATCCCACCTTAAATTTGTAATTACAAAATTATCACACGATTTAAATTAGTAAGACTAAAACATTCATTTTCATTACATTTCAGATTTTTTCCGAGACCTTATCACTGAAAAGTTTCATCATAGTTTAAGTAAGCTTTTGCATAAATTGACATGATTCATGTTGTAAAGATGAGGTCTTCTGATCAATATCAATTTGAAATTCAATTCCTGATATCGTAAAATTCCAAAACTTTGTTGAGATGCGTGCGTTTTGATGATATACTTTCCTAACTTAATTATTCAAACTACTGAAAGTATTGCATGTTGATTATATATCAGTTGTGCCATTTAAGAAAGAATGAGTGAAATAAAATTAATATACTTTACCATAATTTTTAATGAATATATATAATTTAAATATTTAAAAATAAAAAAATAATATATTTATACACAAGCTTTTATTATTGAATTAACAAGTTAAATATAATTTTTTTAGTCAAAGATTGATTAAAAAACAGAAACGTAAATGCATGAAGCACTGTGAGCATCATCGCAATATTAAAAAAAAAACACTAGTAATGTTATTTTATTTCTATTAATGTTTTGATTAATAATTAATTTACTTCTTGTTATATTTGTGTTTTTAAACCTTTTCGTAGAAGAATAATATTGGGTGCTCCAAAATTAGCACACGATTTCAATTTGCCACCATTCTTGCAGTGAATTACACAATAGAACAGGAGCGTTACATAATAGAAACATAATGTTAAGGCAAGGTTTGAATTAAATAAAAGGATATATGTTTTCTTCTTTAAATTGTTATATTTCTATTGAATTCTACATTACACGGAGAGGGTTATGTATGGAATAATACAGACCAAATGGCTTCCATGGCTTTGTTGATACATACACAGTCTTTTGTCGAAGTTTTCCATGATCATTTTACATAAGCATGGCTGAATTCATTTGATGCAGTGTTGAACCTCCTTCAATGTAAGCGCGCTTGTGAGCTTGTTTGAATGGACTGTTGATTTCAAATAACCCTATAAAAAGAATTCCACTGATGTTAAAGCATACGATATAGGGGAAAAGTTTCTAAATTTTTGAACTGTAGCATCCAGACTTTCATTATTTTTTAAATATTGTTCAACAATGAGAACACGTTGTCCTAACGTAACACACGTGACACACCATTTTTACTAACTCTAAATTATCAGCTGTTCAAATGGTTTTTTTAATAGGATTACCAACAGTTAGTTGCACGAATGGGGACAAATTTAAATCTTGCCCTAATTTCGGGACATCCTTTACTTCCTAGCACAGTAGCAAAGAAGTGTTTCTAAAAATATTTTAATATTCCTTTTTTTAGCCATTTCTTAACAGAAAATTAACATATTTTTTATTTAACTATAACCATTTCGATGTCTGAGTAGCGCTTCCTACATATGTGTACATCTCTTCAATCGGAGTCTCTTCTGCGCAAAGTCATTGTTCTCTTTCATTACTCCTGGTCGCCTCTTATCGCAGGAAAGTCTTTGTTCGCTTCCTCCTGTCAGTGCACTTAATCAGACCACCAGCAACAGTCTTTAAATACCTTTTCTCCCAAAACTACATTCGCTGGCAATAAATGAAGTGAATGTCCTTTATAAACTTGACCTTTGAGCTAAAATATTTAAATGCAGAATGGCTGAAACCATAAATATATCCTTTCTTTAAATATATATATTATATATATTTTAGAGTATGTTATTTTTCTTATCTAATGAAATAGCATTAAAATTAGTATCTCTCGAGCTTGAACTCTTTCCAATTAAGTTTGTGTTTGAGTCATTGTAAGAGTGAACAAAAATCTGCAAAAATTGGATTTAACAGTTTAATATTGATACCTTATTAATTATTTGAATTGAATTTCCCCCTTATAAATTGATTTTTAGCGCATATATGATTCATTATTGGCAATGAAAAACAAACTCAAACCAGTAATAGTGGTCTCCTCGAAACCTTCTCGTATATTCTTCTATAAGGTTATCATCTTTCACTTCCCGCGTAAAATTGAGGACCACGTGAGATCACAAATAACTTGCATGGTTATGGCGAACAGTTGTTACGAAATGTAGATTTTTGTCGTCAGTCCAACACTTTTACTAATGAATCGTCGAATATGAGATTTGGACTCTTTTTTCAAATCGATTAAAGTCAATTTTTGACATAAAACTTCATTTATTACTATTATTAGTTATTTGTGGATTAGTTATTTCGGTGTAGAGTCCTTTTCAAAAGATCACATACCAAGTATTTGCATAATTTAAGTTATTCCGTTTATGAGTTATTGCTTTTCCATGCATGCAAAAGTACAGACTGACAGACAGTTTCATTTGGTTTAAAATTTGACAAGAATCTGCATTTTAAAGGCTGAACCTGCGTTCCAAATTTTGTGTATCTAGCTCGTATTGTTTTACTGCTATCGAGCCCACTTGTACTCGAATAACAACAGTTTAGCACAAATTAGTTCTGTGTGGCTAAAGGCATCTTTGAATTGAGTTCACAATCAATAGACAAAATGACAAATAGGAGATTTTCGAACTCAAGAAGGGCTGAAACTTAGAAAATGTTCAAAATCTTTTAACTTTATTATGATTACGATAATTTCTCTATATGAAAAATTGAGAGGAAGTATATGAAAATGTGAAAAAAAAGTGTATGGAAAGTAAAGAAAGAAAAGAAAAAAGTATATGGGAAAGAAAAAAAAATGTATGCAATAGTTCTGTTATGCTATTTTTCAATTGCTGTTCAACTCTTATTTGAAGCCAGTTAGTTTAATATTTAATTTGACCTGTTTTATGTTTATAATGATGGTATTTTTTTATATCTACTTCACTTATATCCTGATAATTTAGGTTAGTTTCGTGTATTATATAAGTTCAGTTTAGAAGCAACGCGAAGGCAGTTTATAATCCAATCTCGTAATTTTTAACAGTAGTCTGATAATGAGTGCGACATTTAAAATGGAGATTCATCTGCCAAGGATTTCACATCATATCAGAGAAAAAACTGCCTTTGAAAGAATTAGCCTGTAGTACCAGTCACGCGTTCAGTTGTTATGTGAAATCCGGTTTCAGACCTGAAACATTTAGAATGACGCTCTAACGACTAGTTCAACACGGCCCCTCTCACTACCTAATAAGTTAGAAATTTTAAAGTAGTGCTGACTGGATAAAAATGATTTTTTTAAATACTATATGAACTTAATTATCATGATTAATCGAACAATTTACTCAAATCTTGATTTAATTCAAGTTTCCCAATAGTTGTATTGGAGAATATTTGTTTTAAGACTCTATAATAATTATAACTGTAAATTAAAAGCTAAAGAGAAAAAAAACTTTTTAATATGCAGTCAAAATCGTGTTTTAAAAATGTTTAATTTTAATAATTAAACCTTGGAACTGAAGCAACAAATCTTTCCAAGGATTTTCGAGTAGAAATGACAACTTTATAATCCCATAAAAATCCTAAATTAAAGTATATCGTTTAATTCTAAACAGTGAGAAAAGTTACATTTCGCGCATTTAGCAGTTCAGAATAATCTGCTTTTCATTGATTATAATAACACTTATGGTTGAAATAATACCAAAAGGCTTTCGTAAATTGTTTTCTCTCGTGTAAGACATTTAGGCCAAACCGATGGTAATAATTCGAAAGCATCTATTGTATATAATGTCTAATCTTTAAGGTAACTTTATGAAATTAGCCAAAATAATTTGTACAGGAAAGCATACAGGCTATCAAATACTACCATTTCTATAAAGAATAGGCGGATGGTGACTGTAATGTGAATAAATAATTAATCAGTTATAGTAATGGTGATTGTATCGAGCTTACTTATACTTCCACTATCATTTTACTGATTGTTGTTTAGGTATCTCCTTGTTGGTGTAATCGAAATTTCCTTTTAATTGATATTCTTTGGATAATATCGCACCGCTCATTTCTACAAAATAGATATCACAATTTCATATTATTGCATTTTTGGTATAATTTATTTCCTTTTTATGCTCGATATCATCCATGTAATTTTTAATACATATTTAACATTTTTCAAGATGTGGTGCTGCAAAAAATTGCATTCTGTATGTTTTCTTGAAAAATTCTGCATATAGAAGGAATGAATAAAAATAATTTGGACACATACTGCGTTTTGGTAGGAAATATTTTTAACAGAGAATTCAGTTATGAAAGTAAATGTATCATTTTTCGTATATCGACCATTCATTTTGTGAGACTAGTGCATAAAGAGAATTATGTATACATCTTTAATCAAGTTCCAATAAAATTGTAACTTCAAGTGCTCTTATTTTAAATCTTCTCATGCATTATTATATATATTATCAGTTATATTATCAGTTATATCTTTTTAATAAATAATTATTATGTAAGGCACAGTAAGTGAAGGTAGAAATAAACCAAGATAAAAAATTTAGAGGCGAAGCAGTGGTATTGAACTGCTTTAAATTATATACGAAACTAATTCATATTACAGTCTTGAAGATTTGCTGCAGAATGAGATTTTGTATGCATGAAGCTGATTTTAAGTCTCGGAGATTCTTATTTCTTTCTATATTCTTTTAGACATTCTTTCAATATTCTTACTGAACAATGTCCTAAAGTTATTTACGCTGCCAGCTGATTTTTTTGCTTTTGGACTAATATCGAAACTTGTTCCCTCTGGTAATTTTCGCTTCGATGTTCGATGGAAGAAGGGAAAGAATGAAACTAATAATAATAAAAAAAGACACGTGTCTTCATTGGGAAAGCCCGCGCTGTCGGATAGATCAACGCCTCCATGGCTTGGTGCTTTGGCATGTCACTATTAGCTTCGTTCATGAACTGAAGTAATTTTATTTAGAGCCTCGCCGTTGGAAGAAATTGAAAGAAGGATTATCCGTTTCCCAGACAACAGGCTCCCACGAGGAAAAGAATAGGCACGATCATCCAGCTTCGATGAATGCTTAAATGAAACTATTGCTCTGAGAAATACGATTAAATCTCTCTGCTCTGGGGATTTGAGAGGAAACGGAACAATTTATGGAACGCATTTTTCATGGGTTGAATAAGCTCTGAAACAAAGAAGCACACCTGTTACATTCTGTTCCTTTGTTACTGAAAAGGAATGTAAAAGATGTACTGATTCTACTCTGATCTGAAAAGTGGGTCACATCTTTCTGTTCGCTGCCTGATTTGATTACTCGATTCGTTCTAATTGGAAGTAGATTCATTTCTCCGTTGAGAATCTTTAAAAGAATTCAAAGAAACATTGTAAAGAATCAAAGAATAAGACTAAAAGGAGTTACTCTAAAAGTTTTTTGTATGCTAAAGAAAGAATTCAAACCATTTTATCTTTACCGTTATAGTAAAATCTTAAATTTGTGATTCTTATAAATTTTAGAATAGTGACTATAAGTAACTGTAAGTATCGAAAAGTTTTCGAACTAGATTATTCTCTTAGGATACTCATTCCTTTTATTTCTGGGATCTTTATCTCTCTTCTTTCATGATCCTACTGTCTCTGCTCATAATCCATTAGTTGGATTGTACTTTGAATCAAATGGAATGAGATGTTAATATAATGGATTATAAAAGATGTACTCATCCTATGAGAAGTTCGTCACATCTTTCTGTTCACTTTTAATTTGATTACTTGATTTATTCTAATGGGAAATAGAATAATTTCTCCGTTAAGAATATTTAAAAGAATTTCAGGAAATGTAAACAATTTAAGAACAGAACGAAAAACAATTACTTACAGAGTCTTTAGTGACCAAAAGAAATAATTCAAGCCACTATATTTTAACCGCCATATTTTCCTTTATCTGAAATTTGTAAATCGTATGAATAATCATTAGCAACAGTAAATATCTAAAAATTTTGAAACTGGATATATTCTCTTGGGAATTACTACATATTCATTCATTTTATTTTAATGATCTTTATCTTTCTTCTTTTATGATCCTGATTGTATTGTACTTTCAATCAATAGGAATGTGATTTTAATATAGGAATGTGATTTTAATAATGTGATTTTAATAATGAAATGTAAAATATATACTGATTCTATTCTGATCTGAAAAATGGGTTGCATTTTTCTGTTCATTGTTGATCTAATTAATTGGAAACATATTCATTTATCCGTTGAGAATCTTTAAATAAAATTCAAAAAACGTTGTAAAGAATCAAAGAATAGGACTTTTAGAATTTTGTGTGCTAAAAAAAGAAATAAAATTATTATATTTTAACTGCTATATTTCAATTTATCTTAAATTTGTAACTCTTATGAATTTTAGAATAATTACTAGAAAACAATAATAAGTATTGAAAAATTTTCAAACTGGATATATTCTTTTAGGAATTACTACATATTCATTCATTTTATTTTACGGATCTTTATCGGTCTTCTTTTATGATCGTACAGCCTCTGTTCGTAATTCACTGGCTGTATTGTACTTTATATCAATTGGAATGATATGTTAATGTAATGACATATTTCTTTTGTAATATCATAAATAAGATCGAGATATGTCAGTAGCCTTAATATATTAATAAAATGCTTACAACTGCACTTAACCGAAAATAGTAAAAATTATATTACCAATACTGACAGCATGAATGCAATATTAACACTGAATAAATTTATAAATGAAATATTTCTCAGAATCAAATCTTAGATTTTCTGAAATACAACTCCATATTGACTTACAATATGCAGCAAATAATGCCTCTTATTCATCATTTATTTGAAATGAAAATGCTTTACAAAATTATGAAGAAAAGTTAATAACAAGCAAGCTTCAAGTAATAGTTTCGCAAAGCTCCATTGGCTACAAGAATTGCAATCAGCCAAAATCAGTTGATAATCAAACTTTTATCTATTATAGATGTTATTGTTTATTAAACTACAATTATGGCTTTAAAAGAATGACAATATCATGGAAAAAATCTATGTATTTTTAAAATCGTTGAAATGCAAATTAACAGATATATGAATCGCTGATTGCATATTCATTAATTAGTTAATCAGATTTATTAATCTCCACGTAAAATTCTTATCATTATTGAGAAGACTTGTTCCGGTTTATAGATATATCGCAAAAACACACACACACACACATATTTTTTAAAGAAAAAAGTGATTGTATTTAAAATCAAAAATCAGCATGAAATTTGTTAGGAAAATATTTTTAAATTTTTGGAAAACAAATTAAATTTTGCTTTATCAGGAATTCTAAAAGGAATGACTCTGCTCTAAATTTTGCATTCTTTGGGACTTCTGTAATAAGCAATTCCTATTTTTTAAAACAAGCTTATCAGAATAAATTTATTATGATAGTTGAAAATATATAATATATTTCTAGTTTCTTGAGTACGAGTTTGTGAATTGAAACATAAATTACCTCTGCTTAAATTAATTGAATCTCTTTTAAATGGATGAGAAGCTTTCCGATCTTCTCCATTTAAATTTAAAGCAAAGTGAAATGACTTTAAATACAATGATATTATTGTACATTTGTCAGAAAAATAAAAGCTTACAAATAAACGAAACTCTGGAATTGCCTTTGAGATATAAACCCAATGTTTCTGGGACAAACAATCTTTTGTTAATTTTTGAATGGAACCAGATAACTGAACAATGTTAAGTGACTGCCTTTTACTAACAGATTTCAATTATTTACTTAAAATGTATGGTGATCTTACTCTGCATTGGGATTTGAGTTTATTCAATTGTCGACTCATGCATGCATTTCATTTAATTTGATTTTTCCCCATTTGCGCTCTGAACTGGAAAATGGATCTGTGGATTTCTTTCCTCCGAGCATAGTCAGGAAATTTCAATTATTTTGAAGTATTGCGCTTTAAAGTGCTCAATACAAGAAATTTTTTTTAAATATGACGAAATACTTTAAGGAAATGCATAGTATAAGAAAATGTATGTAAATATTTTAAAAACATATTTAGCATGGATTTTTACGAAAGCTGATATTAGTAAAAAGAAATAAGAAGCAATTACTTTTGAACAACAACACATTATGAAATTTTATTTCCAAGATAAGATCCACTTTAGTTAATGATAATAGGACAAGTTATTTTCCCTTCAAGCTATGGTGCTTCTTATCTTTTAAATTTCCAAACTCCTTTTTTTATGGTGGGGATGGGGGAGAATGAATGGAACTTATGAATATCCTATTTCCATGCATTCTATTTCAATTTTTATTGTTTTTCTATGTACGTTTCAAAACCCTGAAGTTTCATTAGTTTCTATTCGATTTCTTATTTAATTTTATGGATTTTTCTATAGAAAATAAACATATAAACTACCTCTTCCAGAAGAAGAATTCTTGAAACATTTTGAAATTTCTGCTATAATTTTTTTCAAAATAATTTTAAAAAGTGATTTAATCGAATGTACAAACACAGGACTATATTTCTGTCTTTGATAATTCTTTAAAAAAAAAATAATAATTCTAGGCCTTACTCTACATCGCACTCCGTAACATTTTAGCTAATGCTAACATCATCGGTATTACAAAATGCGTCTTATGTTTTAATAGTATCAAACTCCCCATTGATTAATCAAGCCTTTGAATCATTTTAACAACAAACATCTCACCATTTTTAAATGAAATTAAAAGAATAAAATCCCTTACATATTTATATTTTCTAATTTTTAAAGGGACATTCATGTCAAATCCGAAAAGATATCGATCAATGAGTACGATCACAAAAAATAATAAATAAATATTTCTATATTGATAAACCACATATTGATATAAAGAAATAATAAGCAATATTAATAAACAAATTTACAAATATGCAGATGATCTGACGGCCGATCACGTCTATAATTCTATCTAGTTATCTTTCTTTCTCTATTTTATTTACAAAGACGGTTTTAGAATACTTTTTCCGGAACAAATCAAATCAATAGAATAATTTATTTTCCTCAAAAAACAAATAAAATTCTGTTGTTTTTCCCACTAAATTATACTTTAAGTAATTTTGAGGTCCAAATAAACCGTGACTTAATTTTAGTATTAGTAATAAAAATAAAACGTTTTAATTAAAACTAAGATATTAATGTTGTTGAAAATAAAATATAAATGTTGAATTTTGCATAATTACATATTCTTTAATATGAAATTTCGTATGCACGCAAATAGGATTTAGAACTTTATTTTTATTGAATCTGAAAAATATCATTAATTTCGCACTGCTATTTATGCCTATGATATGTGATTTTGTACCGTTGTTTTGGTGGCTTGTTTATCTTACGAACTGTTTTCAAAAACTAATATTAGAGTTATAATACCATCTGTTAATGAATATATTTGAAATTTATTATTATTTCTATGTCATGGCATTCTATTTCTTTTCCACTAACTTCTCTTATAGGAAAACAATAAAATGGATGCATTGCTTAAATATCAAATTCTCATCATAATTGTTTATATCTTGTTATTGATGGATTTGTATCCTGAATGCATAGACGTCTAAGAATTTTTCAAAACACCCAAAGGTTTTTGCATGTTTATGACAGTCATTTTTAAGATAACAAGCATATTATTGAATTGTATATATTCGAATCAATTTTACTCAAGAAATATTGAAATGTATATTCACAATTGTAGGTAATGATAATACCTATATTTTCATATATATTGATGAATTCTTAAAGGGAGATATACCGTTATATTTCATTTATATATTTTTAAAAACCCATTATTAATCCTCAAGCTAATCTTTGTCAATTACTTTATGGAACTGATAAACGTGTTTATTATATCAGATTCACAAATCGCCTTCCTTAAAAAGTTTTTACCATTTTTATCCCTGTGAAAAACAATTATCGCTGCTTTTTTCTATTGATCAAAAATTTCCCCATTATTTTTCATAAGCAAAAAGACTTACTAAAGTTTGAATGCAATTTATAAGACGGTTGTTATTGTATTTAGACGGGCTTTCAGTTTCCTTGAACTCAAGAAATAACAAATCAAAAATGTTATTTCAACTATAATTTGAATTATTTTCGAATAATACGTAATGTTTTCAAATAAAAACAATATCTATGTTCCTTTAACAAGCAACGGAACTCAATCCCTCATTTCCAGAATTATATTTAAAATTCTATGTTTCTACATTTTATTTCTCTTTTAGGATATGTATGCACTCACTTCTATCGTATTTTATCAAACTTTATGAGTCCACAATGTTTACATTGAGATTTAAAATGTATCCCAAGAGGTATATGTTTCACGATTGTTAATGCATTTTGTTCCTTTCCGAATGAGTTATTGCTTCCTATAAGAAATATGTTGTAACATGGCTAATTTAATTCTTCATTCTCTAGATTATTCTCTAATGAATATAAACTTTTCAAGAAGAAAACAATTTCAGTATTGTTTCCTCTATCAAGCACGAATTATTTCTAACTTTTACAGAAGTTCATTAAATTGTGAATGGGCTCAAGGAATATATATATAT
>JAPMOR010090873.1:0-31780 GCA_026543865.1 Argiope aurantia | reverse complement strand
GGGATTTTATATATATATATATATATATATATATATACTCCCCCCCAAAAAAAATATCTTTAATCATTGCACCTAGACGTATTCTTCCAATTACAAAGTTCATGGATAATTCTATAAAAAGCTTAAGATTCTGTAAAAAAAAATTACACTACTCCCAAGTCAATTAATAAAACATTTTTCGTGCTTGCATCTATGCAATTTCATACGTCTTATAAAATAGAAATGCTTTTATTTATCAATACTAACAATCACCGTAAAATATCAATTTGCCAATATTTCCCATATATATTTGAGATAAGAGAAAATTTGTTCCAGCAAATTATTTTTTTACATAAACCGATTAGAGATTTCTAAAATTTAATACAAATCTTTGGATATAATTTAGTTGTTTTTAAAAAAAGGTGAAAAACAATGTGAGTGCAAACTCTATCTCTCTCATCACATCAATTTATGGCCCAAAATTTATTTAATCTAAAAATATGTGTTCAATGCAAATGGTAAATATCATTGCCAAGGAATGAAAGCAAATTAAATGAAAAAATGAAAATGAAAATAATTATCTTAGTAAATTTCAAATTGTGCAATCCCTTTGTGTCGCAGAAAATGCAAAGACAGTCTCTTTCTACAGCATTTGGATTTTTCTGATTTAAAATTGTAAAGATTTTGCTTTTTGAATGTAATAAATGAAATGAAAAATTGATGACTGGGATGAAAAGTTGATATATGAAGAAAAAAATATAACCTAAGTAATACTGTCTTCCCAACTATTGCATTTTAATTTTTTATATCGAAAGAGTAAACGGTTATATATTTAGTAATAATTTCCAATATATTTTAAAGATAAATTTGCATATTCGATGCAGGTCTTTAAATTTAGCATAAGGGCACATTCAAAATCACAGTTACGTATGATGATGATGTATCAGCGTTATCATGGAAAGGGGGTGCTTCTGTTTGCAAAGAGCCTTGAGCATCCAAAGGACAGAAGTCTGACTTCTAGCTGATTTGAAGACGATACTCACACATTCGCTAACACAACCCGTTTTTACAGGAATGCACATTCACGCACCTCACAAATATACACAGTTTAAGAACAAACATGCCTAAACGGGACTCAAACCCGGGACGCTCAGCTCACTTTAAGACGCGCTACCCATAAGCCAGGCCGCAGGTGCAGTTACGTATCCATTCGGTTTTTGAATTACAGTATCCATGTACTCACAGATAGACATACAAATGTTCTGTCTAACATTCGATAAACGTGGTCAAATATGCTAACTATCTCAATCACAAAAAATATTTTAATATTTAAAAAATCAGCTATCAATTAATCGGCTATTACAATTAAAAATTAATTTCTTATGAATGAGATATACTCGTAGGGAATTTGAGAAATGGAAGATTCCATAATTTCATTTCAAGACTAAAACATTTATTATAATGAAATACAATTCAAAAACTAAAAAAAAAGAGAAAATTCTTTTAAAAATAATATTTAATAACTATTGGGCTGTTCAGAAAGTAATTTCGTTTTTTTTTTTTTTTTTTTTTTTGTGGAAATGAAAGACAGTTTTCGTATAATAAACAAATACTTTATTAAATTATATATTGGCCGTTCTGGTCCAACACCTTTTGCCATTTTTCTGGTAGTAGCATAATTCCACGCTCATAAAATTTTTGGTCTTTGCTGCCAAAAAACTGATCGAGGTGGTTTTTGACCTCCTCATTTGAGGTGAAGGTTTTTACCGTCTAAAAAAATTAGCGAAACAGTTCTGGAACTGGCGTACTGTCAGCACACCTTCTCCATACACATCGGTCAATTTCTTTCTGGCTTGAACAGCATTTTTACCCTTTCTGTAGTAAAACAGTAAGATATGTCGAAAATGCTGCTTATCGCTCTCCATATTTAAAAAGGCACCAACCAAAAACTACTGCGTAGAATTAATTGGGATTTTTCACACACAAGCCTTGCTATATAATCTCTCAAAGCATATAAAAATTATACGGCTTAAATGTGAAGTTGGGTGCAAAAAAATACAAAAATCCTCTGTCGGGAAAAAACGAAGTTACTTTCCGAACAACCCAATACTTAAACTGTATTTAAAAATTATTCTTTTTAAACTTTTAAAGTTAGAATATTAAGATATCCGACTAGGTGTAGGGGTATTTAAAAAACATTTTAATGTTTGCATGATGTTTTTTTAATATGAGGATAAAATAATGAATAAAAGTGAAATTATTTAAATATATAAGTAGCGTTTGAAGAGAAAGCATATTTTGATGTGAATTTTAGCATTTATTTACATAAACTAGAAAATCTAGGGGGAAAAAGTGTTAAAGTTTTTCATTTTTCTTTAAAACATTACATCCGTAACACATCTTATAGTTTAACTAATTATTATTTAACAATTATATTCAAAAATATTTGTGTGTGAAATACATGAAATAATCTATAAGATTTAGGAATTTCTTTCAACAATATTTACATTAAATATTCATAAATCTGCTTTTAAAGCCTTTAACATCAAATCGATAGTTCATTGCATTTTGCATATCATAACATTTCATTTTGCAAATCATTCATTGCATTTTGCATATCATTAGCAATAATTATAAATTTCAGTAAAATATCTTCATTATTTTTTAAGTTATATGATACTCATACAGTAGAATTATGTAAAAACTCGTTCTTCAGAAAATGCATTTTAAGTTTGGAAATGCTTAAAATAAACATCACTTACATGCCATTAGTTTGCTATAAACTAGTTTCTAACTGACATGGAGACAAAATAAAATATCACTGGAAACAGAAATGTACCAGTTTTTCAAAAGTGCAAAGAAAAAAACAAAAACATTAAACATTAAAATAAAAATGCGAATTTTTTTCCAATTTCATGTTTTTAAACTAGTCAGATATCTTTAAAGAGCCTTTCAGACTTTCATTTTTCGAATATATGAATTTTAATGATTCTTGTAAATACGAGATCTACACATTTAAACTTTTACCTTAAGTGAAAGATAAACACACTCCGTTATTGCATTTTAATTCGCAAATAACACAGACAATTCTGCCAAACAGTGATGATCCAAAGATATTCGAAGGATTGTTTGTCGTTGCTCTAGCTTCCAAACTAATAAACGTCGAATTGTTTTATTTGTTTTACCTCCCAAATAAACCTGTCTGACGCCTCATTCGCTTAGGTAAACATAGATTATCCATAAGCAGATCTCCTTTATTTCATAATAATATTAGATTCTTATGATATCTGTCATTAATTCTCACAATATTGGATTGTTATTTATAGTTTATAGAATTTCTTTGTTTTTCAACTGTCCCTAGATACAATCCATTTCCAGATTCCTTCATATTATTCATATTACTTATAAGAGAATATAACCTCGATAAAAATATTTCCAAATAATAATGAACACTGTTACTGTCATCGAGATGAACACTGTTACTGTCATTCTAAGATTAATAGGCCGACAATTCACTTAAGGCAATTCACTTTCGGGGATCAGTTAGTTTTTCCAGCATATTAAAAAAAGATAATATAATAAAATTTAAAATATCCAATTATTTAAAAAAGTTATTATTGTGCAATATCATCGAAATGAAATTTCTCCAATATAATATATTTTTGTCGGACTTGATACGATTAACAAGAGATTTAAGCAGTTATTTTATGAATTCCATAATTATTTTTAAAATTTCGCAAATAAGTTGCCAATAGATGGCGCGGCAACACACTGAAAGTTAATCAAACACATAAAAGAAATGCCAGCTCCTAACAAGTAACAAAAATAATGAATCCGATGGAAAAGAAGAATAGATTAAGTTCTTTAAAGGAAAGGACTTTTTCCTCATCTAAAATCAAAACTACTTATTCCAAGAATCAGAAAAAAAGCAATTTTTCTCAATCAATTTTTTTTGATATTCTTCAAATTCAGTTTGAATATCAGGCCATATTTCCTTACCAAAAGTGTTTTCAATTCAAAAAGTCAGAAATATTTGTTATTAGTTGGGAAAATTCAGTTTTTTGCTAGCTTTTGCCAAATTCGAATTGTACTACATGACGTTACATGTTATCAAAATGATAATAAAATAGATAGTGAAACGCGTTGACCAGAATGACGGAAAGAAAGTAAATATACGCCAAGGATAAATGGGCTTTTTACCACAAGAAAAAAATTGAAAAGCCAACTAGATTAGGATTTCAAACTGCAAAGAGCAAAATACTATGAACTCAAAATCTTTAGAAAATGTAACTGCAACAGACCTTGATACAATTAGCCAGTCACTTTAAGATGTGAGTGCGCCCTCCATCAATGAAGTTATCTTTCCTGCTAGTGAGCATGAACTAATTATCGTACTTTGAAACTAAAAATTTACTGTTATCTTTGAATGTGAATTATTAAATTTAAAACTTGAAATTTTTCATAAAGATATAAAAATGTTGTAATCAAATAAATCTTCGTTTTCTTTTTCAAAGAAACTAATGAAATGCTTTTCATATTCCAAATATCTTGTTTCTTATGGCACTTGTCATAGAGAGCCTACTGACAAAGTCAACAATTTTAAGCTGAGAGAGCGTCTCTTGTTTTTCAGTAGCGCCATCTAGGACCGAGAGTACGTCTTAGCTACTCACAAGCTACAACCCTTTTTACAGAGCGGACTTCATTCATCCATTTTATTCACTCATACAGAGACTATAATTTAAACCTGAATCAGAGAACGATCCCCTCTGAACCAGTACCCTTAGTGGTATTGTCTCGTTATGGAGGACTTGCTATGGACTATGGAGGATTCGCTATGTCCACAAAAGATTTATATGTACACCAGCCACCACATACACGGGGAGTATTCAGGGCCTGCGGGTTTCGAGCTCATATCCCAAGAGATACGAATCCAACGCCCTAACAACCCAGTCCTCTTTTTCAAACCTAACCTACATTTGGTGAATGCTGCCATTTCTATATCCAATCTTTATTCTTACAAATCGATTAAAAGATTTTTCTACTTTATATTAACTGATAAATAATGCAAATAATCAAAAAGCTTTATTTAAATTTTAATTAATATTTCATATTTTTAATTAATTATTAAGTTTAAATCATGAAATATAAGATTAGGAATATAAGGAACAAATAATATAGCTTTTTAACCATGGAATATAGGAAAATATATCTTTTTAACCATGTAAATCTTTGTATTTTCAAAGAAAAAAACTAATAAATATTTTTTTATTACTGATATTTTTACTATTTCAATCCAGTCAAAATTTACATGAATGTTGCCGTATTTACAACCTGTCATTTTACGCTATAAATCCGTTACAATAATTTTTGCTTTACACAAATCGACAAATAACACAACTCCAAAAGGCCACTTCTTAAACTTTAATTAGTATTTATATACTTTTAATTAATTATTAAGTTAAAAATCTTTAAATTTATCTTAAGAAAACGTATAAAATCTTTGATGCCAATCGAAAATTAACTGATACATCAGAGTTAAAAATTTTAATTGTTACTTTCACTCAATAGTTCAACAAATAATTTTTCAAATAGAAAAAATTCTCAGAATACTGTTTTTTTTTTTTTTTTTTTTTTTTACTATTTTTGAGAATTGAAGTATGAATAGAATATGAGAAAACTATAGCTAAAACAAAAGAGGAATTCAAGTATATTTTTGAATATTACAAGGGGTGTTCAAATGGAAAGGTACGAAACGTTGTAACAATGTAACCGTTAACATATTTACCTACGTTGCCATGGGAGAACGTAGCGAGGTATCTAGGGATGCGATTGCAGTCTCCGACGCAGATCGGAGCATGTGCGGGAGCCCGCATGCACAGGAGAGAGTAGAGGCTCTTATAAAGAGCGTCGTCATATTCACGTGGCAGTCCATGTGGTGGAACCCTTAACTCGGATATGTACTGTGAGACACTGAAGATTACGCAGGTCCATCAAGGACAAAAGATCGGGGCTACTCACGAAGTATGTGGTTCTGCTCCATGATAACACATGTCATACATGTTCAAGGTCTCACACGCGGATATAGCCAAGTTCAAGTGGGAGCAGTTCGATCATCCACCCTAAAGCCCGGACATGTCACCCTGCGATTTTCATGTGTTGGGTTCCTTGAAAAAACTGGAAAGGGAAATGGAAGTTGAAGCATTTCCCTGAAAAGGGGATTGTTTCAACTCCAACGGCGAACTCAAAGACGCCGTGAAGGACTGGGTCTCGTCACGGCTACAGGAATTATGGGAACAAGGAATCCTTCGGCTCGTTAATCGATGGGATCGATGTGCTCAGGATTATGGTTCATATTTTGAATAATGTCTACATTTATACCCACAGTGTCGTTCCGTATATTTTCATTTGAACATCCCTTATAATATATTAATTTAAAATATTTTTCAAAATAATTACTATGTAAAAAATACACTAATCCCTCCGTAATAGATCGACAAACATATTCTATTTAATTAGCAATCGAATAAAGTAAATAAAAAAAGTTAAAATTAAGTAAAGCATATGAATAATTATAGGAATTTATTTCAGAGACTTCTGAATAAAACTTTGATTTTTCTATTTTCGTGTTATTATAATTGTTTTTTTTTTATCAATTTCCTGATTTATAATCTTTATTATACATACCCTTGAAGTAAATCTTTTTTTTTTCGAAATTAACGGATATGTTTCGTCACATCCATCACATATATGTGTTACACATATATATGTCACTACATATATATATATATATATATATATATATATATATATATATATATGTGTGTGTGTGTGTGTGTGTGTGTGTGTGTGTGTGTGTCATCAATTATATCAATTAACTTATATATTAATTTATGAATCGAAATTTTAATATATGGATCTGTGAACTGACAATTAAACTCTGAAATTGACCAAAAAAAGTAATAAAATTGAATCTTCGGATACATAAAGTTAGAAAACAAAACAAAATGTTTATTAAAAATTTGAAAAAACGAGGAATATTATGTATATCAAGCTTATTTTATAAACGGTATTTAGAATACTGATTTATATTTTCTGATATTTACTGCTGTTTATCGACGTTTAGGGAATTTTAATGGTGTTTATTTTATTTAATATTTCGCGTATGTCCTTTTCTGATGATTTCACAATAAATGACACGAATTGTATTTCTAGAAAATAAATGAATCCCATGAAATTTAAACTTAACATGCTTTATATTTTGGTTTATTTTTCTGAAACTTCATTCTTATCAGTTTGAGAAGACTAATTTTATGAGCAGGATATATAAGCTAATTCATAATGTATGAAAATAAAGTTCATTTATTCTACGTTTTTTATGATTATATATTTATTAAATTCAAAATATGAGAAATTATATGCTTTTATTCTTCAAAATTCCTTAAAATTAAAGTAATGTAGTATCATCATAAATATGTTATTTTAATCTCGTAATGTATCTTGAAGTTAATGCATACGTTGAGCATAACATTGATATTTATCTTAGCATGTTAATGCATTGGGTTCTACTAAGAGGATTAAATTTTGTAAAATTGAATTTTCATTTGATGTGCTTTCAACAAAATTATAATTATTTTTAGCACTATTTTTGAAAATGTACGCATGTTATTTCGTATTAAGTATGCTCTGAATTATGATACGTAATGGAATTCATTAACATTTAATAGTTTTTGTACTTGATACATCATGTGAACTTAAACTTAAGTATAGCATTAATTTTGAAAAAGATCTTTGGACTGTATATCTTCATCAAGGAAAATAATTCAGCTGTGTATTACATTTTTTTTATTATTATTTATATATTGATGAATTTAGAAAGCGAAATGGTAAGATCTTCATTAAAATCACCATTTCATAATTGTAGAAGAAATAATAATAAATATATATTTTCCTATATATTCCACGTGTTTATAACAAAGATATTCATAATATTTACAGGAATTCTCAAAGAAAATATATCAGTTTTACTCATTTTACTCTATGAAACCATCGCCAGTTATTTTATTCACTTTGAATTATTAATAAGAATTCATTTAATAGGGATTTAAAAAATATTTTTTGAATTTTATCAGAAGTACTATCGAGCTTTATTATTAAAAAATGTGCTAGTATGTGCAAAAATGTGAAAACAAAGTATTTAAAAATTAAGTCATTTATAATAAATTACCCTGATGAAATTCATTAAAATATAGGAGTATGTTTCTTCCCCTTTTATATATCCTGAGTATTTATAACTTAAATTTGTTTTCTGTATTTTCAACAGTCTACTCAAGATACTATATCAGCAAAAGTAATGAGATAATGAACTGAAAACCATTTAATTCTTTAAGGAAATTGCATTTGTGACAAAATGTTAGCTTAAATAATTTTTTGTTTCATCATTTTTTCTTCAATACAGTTTTAACCTGTAAATGAATTGTGCCTCACGTAACTCACGTTTGTACCTGTAAATGAACGCAAAAATCAGCCTAAGTTGTCTCCCCGAAATTTTCTCGCATACTCTCTAATAAATGTACTAATGTATTATTAACTATGTGCCATCGGTTAACAATAATAAAGAATGAACACCTCCAGTGATTTTTTAAAATAATTAATTACTTGCCTGAGGTAATGTGAAAATACCAGCACAGGAAATATATACTACAGATGCCTTTTTTTCGACGAATAAAAGCCAAAATTTGAAACAGAAAACTATACTATACTTGTAAACACAAAATTTGACACTATAATTTAGTCACAAAATAACTCGGGAAATTTTATATATTTAGGCCATTTTTTAGGTACATGCTTGTAAAAGTATAGACCAAAACGGTAAACTATTTGACACATTTAGGTCCAAAGTATGTATATTTTGACACTTTAGATGTTAAGACTGTATTGAATTCTGTTCATCTAGCACTCTTAGTTTTGTATTTAATATTTTAACTTATATTCGAGCAACGGAGCAGATAGTCTCCCTCTAAATGAAATTCGTTCAAAATTCATAGAAATATAAAATGTCGAGTATAAATCATAACAAATTTCATCCGTCTAGCTCAAAGCATTTTGGAATCATCGTGTTCTCAAGAATAAAGACAGACATAATTCCAAAAACGCACTGAAGATATCTCAAAATCTCGATTTTTCGACGGTTACAATCTTTTTTTCTTTGTATAAAAATAAAAGAAGCTGTTATATCAAATAAAACGACTTTCGATATTCAAAACCGAATGGATTGAAGTGCAACCAAAATGTCTCGTTATTTTACGCCATTATTTATTTGATGTAAATAAACATTGCCTGGCTTCTAATATAAAGAAGAATGCATTCCTTCTCTAATGCTTGCTAATTTAATCTTCTGGCTTTACCATCATTTCTTTTGGATGCCATGATTCGAAGTATGTTGAATATTTGAAATACCTATTTCGTCCTGACTTTGAAAGAGTTAATACCACTAATTATTTATTCTAGAAAAAGATAAAGTAATTGAATGAAATATATCGTATTCACATGTTTGACGTTATTTGTTTCCTCAACTTTTTTATTTTATTTTCACTTGCTGTGTGTGAAGTTTGTGAGAATATTTTACTTTTATTTTTCCGATAGTTGGTTAATTTGTGAATGAAACGATTCAAAATATTATTTCCGTGAATTAAATTTATAGTCTTTTGAAAAATACATACATTTTTAAAGAGCAACTGTTTGAATGTATGTGTTTTTGCCAAATTTCTAATTGGCTTAAATCTCATTCAGTGAATTTCTCATTATTAGTATTAGTTGTTTCGACGTATAGAAAGATTTAAATCGATCTGAAAGAGTAGGTATTCATCTCTTTGAGTATGTCTAAGTAATTTAATTAAATGGAGTAATAGGCTTACATGTTCGATAGAAGAGCTTAAAGTGCAAAACTTTAGAGCAATGCCCTAAAAAGAAATTTTATAATCCAATCAAATATTACAATTTTAAATTTATTAAAAATTAACTAGGTTAATTATATTTTATTTTATTCACATCATTTACTAATTCCAATGACCAATTTAAATTTAATTCAGAGAGAAATTATTTCTTTTCTTATTCAACGTAATGTAAATTTATTAATTTACATCGATTATATATCGATTGTTAATTAAAATGTATTTTTAATTGAGAGAAAATATTTGTTATTATTTTTTTAATTTTAGATAAGGTAAATGTAAGATAGATGTACTTTAATCTTGATGGAAATCTATAGAATGTAAATTTATAGATCTACATTTAGATGGAAATTTGTAGATCTACATTTACCGTTTTTTATTTGTTGTAATATTGAAACCAAGAAACGTTACTCATGTTGATGAATTTTATTCAAACTCTCAAGAAAAATGGCATTTTTGTGGCCAAAACTATATGCCATATTTTATCAATCCACATTCTGTAGCCTTTTTATCAATTTATTATATATTTTTACGTATTTATCGAATACCATAATTTTACGTTTATCATTAACATGTATGTATATTGCTTTATATATAAAAGAAAGACAATTGATATTTATCATTTGAGTTAAAAATATACTTCAGTGTAACTTCAAAACAGCAAACTTTATTTTTTTACAAAAAAAATACGTTATTGCTTATTTCTAACGATGCAATACCTAATCTTAATACAGTCTTAAGAAAAGAATAGAGTAATGCCATTGATTTGAATACAAATATATTTTCAATCTATAATTTGTTATAGATTTCATCATTATGAACTATCCTGAAATGTTTTTAAAATGAAGATCAAATTATAACTAAGAAAATATGATAGAGAAAATCGTAATTTAATAATCCGTAGCCTTCGATTGTAATCTTTCCTCTGAAACAATTTTTTTTCAGTATAAGAACCGGAAATTAAATAAAACAGTATTAATTAAATTTATGTTTATTACAGTAAAAATTATTAGAAGAAAAATTCTCTTCTTGTGACAGAAAAACGAATAAACATTGTTTGGCAATAATGGTAATAATTATGCATATATAATATGTATAAAGATATGAATAATAATTATGTATATGTATGTCATGTATAAAGATATTATTCTACGTGCATAAAGTAATTCTCACATATATAAGGATATTCTACATACAATAAATGCCGATTAACAAAATACTTCATACATCAGAAAAATCACTCAATTATAAGAATAATCATGAGATGGTGGATGAATTTCACATCAACTATGAAACTGTGCTGATATTATGAACTACACTATTATGTTGCGACGGAGTAGTTTGCCTAATGGTTGGAATAATAGCTTGCGATCTGCAACATAGTGATAAGGACTTCAACTGTAGCTGAAACGTGTTCTAAATGGCCCATTTTCGCATTTAAAGTATAGTATTCCAGCATATATGCAGCTTAAATTTCACTTATCTCTAGAGTGCTGTTTCATTGATACATTATAACAATGCTTCCGAATTCTATTCATTCTGTTATCTACTCGAATGTAGAACAATGACTTCAGAAATCCTGTTATCAACTAAGATGCAGAATATTGACTTCAGAAATGTACAGCCGGTAGAATTGTAACAATTCCAAATGCAATTATGCAATTCCGTTTGAGATTCTATCTCAGAATTTAGCCGTTTCTTAAGATTTAAGTCAGAGAATCAAGAATGGTGGACCAAATGTTGATACGGATCATATAGACCAAATCAATAAATTCGCAATACAGTATAGTAAGCATTTATACTTTCATGTATACGTAGTTTTGAACAAGTATTGTAATCGTCAAAAACTCGAACTCGAGATTTTGACAAATCTTCACGTTTTAAATAAGCCTGAGTACGAAAAACACATTTTTGAAAAATATCCGTCTGTTCATCTTTCTGAGACAAAGATAACTGAAAAACGACGCTTTGAGATAGATGTTGAAATTTGTTATACGGTCCAGGAACTAATCACCAAGGATAACACGATAGATTCAGCAAACATGCTAAATGTACGTCCAAAGTTAATATTTCTCAACTTTTGTGAGCAAATGCCATGCAAGATGTTCTGGCATGACAAATTTAATAGAGAGTATGCGAGAAAAATTTTGGGTGGCAACTCCCATTGGTTTTATTTTAGTTACGCTAAAAAAACTGCAGTAAAAAAATTGGCCTGAAATCACTTTGTTCAGTCATGCTAAATAACATTTCTAATCATAGATTGGTAATGTCGTAGACAGAAATGGGTTTGAAAATATTTTTCTTGTGATAAGTAAATGTGGTAGAAAAAAGTTTAAATTTTAGAGCTCTATCTATTTGATGAAATGATAAAACAATATTTGTACCATTTCTTCTTCTACAAACTAATCAAAAACAATTCTTTATATATGAAACAATTTTTCTGCTTTTGTAGATGAAGGAATTATATTCTGTGATATGATTCCAACGGTGCAATTTCATAAAAATAACTGAAGCACATAAGAATTACTTATCAATCACTTAATTTTTAAATCTAATTTATTTCAAAGTTGTTTACAAGTTATTAGTGAAAGAAATTCATTATCTACGGATTCGACAGACCATTGTATTAATTTTGTGACTAACGCCAGTAACGCCCTTGAGGTTGGTCAACTGACGTCTATACGGATGTATTGTGAGGTATTTAACAAACTATCAAATAACAATTTGGTGTTATCAGTATTTAAAAGAAACACTGAATTGCTAATAACTTATTTCAATATCCAAAAGATACATTAGTATTTGATGAAAAATAATGCTGATCATACTATTCATTGTCAATTTTATAGGATTTTTTTGTGTGTGTAAAGTGTGGTAATAGACAAATTTGTTGTTTTTAAAAGAGGAAAATTAAAATTACATAAGTTGTTTTACATCCATATATTGCAAATTAAATATTACTATTTTGATAAGATTAAATATTGAGTGTGTTACTTCATTGTACTAAAATTAAATATTTTTATATTTATTTATCTTTATATTCACTGTGAAACTCGCTACATATTTATGCATAGGATCTGAAAATTCAAAGATTAACACTGCTTGAAATAAATGTTTATGATACCAGAATAAGCTAAAATTTTTAGAATTACTGTCGCGAAGATTTTGAATCTTAGGATAAACAGATAATAACTATTATGCATTTTACAGAAAGTGTCTATGCATTCTATTTCGTGTTATCTTTTATAGTCTATAGCTAACAACTGCCTTCTCCTCTGTTAAAAAAGTATTCTTCTTAAAAAATTGAACCGCAGTGGCCTGAGGGTAAATCTCGGCTTCGCTAAGGTTCGTGACCCAACTCCACCGAAGAACAGTCTTGTAAACGGGTCTGGTACTCTCTAAATCCGTCCGGGTCAAATGCCCTCTCACTGGTGTGGTGTGGTGTGGAGAGGGGATGTGCTAGCTCAGACGTCGTCCTTGTCATCTGAACGCAGTTCAAAATTACGAGGTCCGTTCAAATATAGCCCTCGTGTTGCTTTAAAATGGGAAGTTAATCTAACTAAAAATTTATTTTCCCAGATATGATGAGCATTTTTTTTTCTTTTACGAACAGTAAGAGTTATTCAAAATATTCAATTATATTAGCAGAAAATTTCTGTAACTTCCTACGCAGCTCTATCAAATTTATTATAATGATAAATTAAGTAAATATTGAACTGATTATATAAGAGTCACAAAAAGAGATGAAACGCTATTTAATCTTGATTAAAGAGAAAATATATGTGATGATTTATCTCGCAATCGTTCCTTCTGCAAACGTTATCTACTTTTTTTCTTTACAAAAGCACAAAAGGTATTATACAATGTATACTCAACATCCTGATCCGAATATTGGTAAATATCTTTAGAAATTGGTTTGACATCGCAATGTCGAGGTTTTGACGTCCAAAGAATATCGCCATCATTTTTATATTATTTAGCACCTACAAAAGCATAATTAAAAATACAATTATTCAAAACCAAAATCTAGGAATCTCGAATTGTCGGAAGTCCAAATTTACGAATTTCATCCGAAGCTCAAATGTACAATAATATAAGATGTTAAATATGCTTATAGATGCCAATGCATACTGAAGTGTGATACATTGTTCTGAAATTCATGGAAACAACTTTACAAATGTGGTTCATCTTATAACATTCAGGCAATTGTCAAAAACGAATTTAAAAATTATAAACCTTACTAATTTAATGCATTTTTAAAGGAGTATTGTGAAACAGAACTTAGTTACAGTAGGCATAAATGTTTTGGAAAATAAGTCACAATTCTGTTTTGAAATAACATTTGAATTGATTTGATGTGAAATCCTCACATATGTAAGAGAAAATTTTCAATTTTACAATTATTTTTATCACTGCTATTGAAACGATGAATATAAATAATTCAGTAGGGTGCGAAATGATCAACAATATGATGAGGAAATAAATGGAGAAATTTGTCAATGGAGGATTTATGCAACTAACTAGGCTTAAGCTCTAATGGGGGTTTTAAAGTATTGATAAAGTATTAGTAGTTTGGTGTTTGTCATAAAATTTTATTTTTCCATTTGGGAAATAAAAAAATGTAAGAATTAATAATTGTATGAATTATAAAATTTTAGAATGATATCGTCATTTTCTCCAGTATAATTGGTCAGATTCTTGAATGACAAATTGCTTTCACTTCGTTATAAGCTCTATCAGTATTCAAATGCCTCAAATGTCCGTTCACCAAAATACCGATAAACGCCTAAGACGCCTGGATATCAATACTGAATTTTCCCCTCTTTCTTTAATTGTGATTGACGGCACGTACTTTGTTCATTATAGACGGTTGCTCAAATTATTTTGGATGATAAAAATTATTTCTGAGATCTTTGAAAGGATGCCCAGGCAAACATTTGCTTAGCATCCGTCAGTTAAAAGAGTTTTTTCACCTTTTTTTATATCAATTCTCTAAGAATTATCTTTTCAGTTTTCAAGGGAAGAAGATTACATTGGCAGTGCCCGACTAAGGCAAGGGCATACGGGGAAGTTGCTCCGGGCCCCCACATCAGAGGGGGCTATCAAATCGAAAAATACTATAGACAAGTCCTACGCGCCTCTATGCACGGTTTTTCATTACTAAGTAGTGAAGCAGGGAGTGGGGCAAAGTTTTTGCCTCGGGTCCCAATTAGGCTAAGTCGGGCCCTGTATATTGGATTGTAAGGGAGGTACATTTGAGACTGAAACTGAGACGTTCCAGTAATCCGACGTACCTGAATTCGAATGATATTAGAAACGAGAGGCTTAAAATATGTATAAACACTGGACCTATGCTTCACAAATATTGTATACAAATGTTAATACCGGGTTCTTAGAAGGCTTAACAGATTTAGATAAATATTTTCTTTATGTTAATAAAATAAAATAAAAAAGAATTTATAATAAATCATAAAGGCAATATAAATTGTCTAAATGTGAAATTAAATTTATCATTTTGTATTAAGAGAGACAGTGTTCGTTGACCAGGTCCGTACAATACTGTAATCCGCCACTAAAAAGTACAAATTCTGGTGTCATTTACAGATTTTGTTTCCAAACGTCAGCTTAAGATTAAATATAAAACTTTTTTTTTAAGTTTCGTATTTTTTGGTCAGTGCATAAAATAAAACACTATGTACTAATTAAAGTAGAAAATACTCAGCTCATTTTCCGCCTCTAAAAATACAAAATAGCTTCAAGATTTGGCTTTAATATTAAAGACATAAAATAAAGAACTTGAAGGTGAGAAAAGAGACCCACAGACCTACTTTCGTTTCTAAAAAGTTTAATTTCTATTTTATTTTTAATGAAGAGCTTACATAAATAATCTAGTTATATCCATTAACAAGGAACTCATTAACATTAATAAATCATTCTTATCATCTTTTTTTTGAAATTAATTGCCTGTTGACAACTGACCTAAATTTGTTTTCTTCCCTATACTATTATGAAACAAATGAAGGAATAAAACAAAAAAAATTAGGTTGTTGAAAAAAGGATTTTTCTGAGAAGAAAAAGGGAAATTGTTCAATTTCCGCTGAGAACAAAAATTCTTACGGCCCAAGCACCTTTCGTGAAGTCCGGAAACGTCTCCTTAAAAGGTCGCCGAGCAATTTCACACCAATTCTTTTAGCAATTCTTGTATGAAACCAATGCAGCGCGAAAAAGTGCTTTTACTTGGATGAATGTTCCAATTTTATTTGATTATATGGAAAATAAAAGGACATAAGGCACATAGGAATGTCAGGCTAAGGAAAAATGGATGAACTGGAAATATAAAATTCAAATATCTAAGAAGCTAAATTATTAATAAAAACAGTATATAAAAGTATATTAGACTAGTACATATGAATTAATTTTCTATTTCAAGTTAGCCTTTGCCTAGTTCACAAAAGACTTATTTAGTGAATAATTTTTGCTAACTGGCTTATGGTTACCTCTCCTGTTAATAAAAGTATAAAAGAAAAAAAAATGAAAATCTTGTTATAAAGTATTTATATTATATATGCAGATAATTGGTAAAACATTTCCCAATAAAACTGATATTTGTCGTGATAACATACATGTTGCTTTATCTGTATTTATTTATCTGTTGCATACATGTATTTATCTTATGTTGTTGATAGACAGATATAAGTCCAAAAATTTCTTTTTCGGAGAGACTTGAAATGTAGACATTCATCAAAATATCGAGTTCACATTTTTTGACGATTGCAATACTTCCCTGAAAGCTACCTATATGAAAAAGTAATAGATATTAAAGGCATTCCTTAAATTTAATATAAAAGTCAATAAGTGATTGTCCTGAATTGAAAAATTTAAACTGATTGTACGAAATTATATATTTGACAAATGACTAAAATCTCTCTCTCTTTTGGTTTAAAAAATAGACCAATTTAAAAAAGAAATAGACGGAATGCAATAAACGAATCTAAATTTAAAAAATTCATCATAATTCGCGAATTTATTTGCTTTGTAGAAACTTCTATATATAAGTCATAAAAAAGTTGAAAGTAAAATTGATAGAATCCAAAACTGAGCATTCTTTATTGCTTTAACCTTGAACAGTTTCATGATCTCTACGGAATGGTGAGAGACAAGAAAATTAATTGCCTCATCCAGGAAAGCTTTCCTCCAAACAACTAGTCACGTGGACAAATATTTCCAAAGTTACCTTCAGGCCATTTCTCTAATATTGCATATAATCTCTTGATTCATTTGGAGATATTGGCAAATGTTAGATTCTTCTTTCCATTGTTATGGAAGGGTTCTTTATCGATTAAATTCATTTGATGTAAGCAACTGATCATTAAATTGAATTTCATCCTAAGGTAAATGTGAAATTCAGAAATCTTCCGAGGACATTTCGTTAAAATTATTTTATTATTTCTTTCTATTAATTAATTTAAGTCTTCTGAGATTGAAAGATTTCAGGCATTATTGATTGTTGCTTCTGGCTATTAATCCCCACTGTGTATACAGGTATCATTCTCAAGATGTTTTCCTCTGGCGTTATTATTTTTTTAGACCAATGTTTAGGGAATTTAAATCAAAACGAAGAATCCTGTAGCCATTTAGAAGAATATGTCAAAAAGAATTCTGCAAAAATGAAGTATTCTGTAGACATGAAAAAGAATACTTCAAAATGAATAATTTTGCAGAAATGAAGAATTCTGTAGACATAAAGAAGAATACTTCAAAATAAATAATTCTGTAAAAATGAAGAATTCTCTAAAAATGAAGAATTCTCTAAAAATGAAGAATTCTCTAAAAATGAAGAATTCTCTAAAAATGAAGAATCAAAATGAAGAATTCTGCAAAAATGAAAAATCAAAATGAAAAATTATCTGCAAAAAGGAAGAATCAAAATGAAGAATTCTGCAAAAATGAAAAATCAAAATGAAAAATTATCTGCAAAAAGGAAGAATCAAAATGAAGACTTCGTCAGAAAGGAATCAAAATAAAGTAAATTATGAAGTCATTTATGCAGATAATGGCTCAAGATTTACTATTAAGTTATTATTATTTAGGTGGGTCAAGAAAATTTCCATATTCCTTAAAATATTATTAAAAGTTATATAAAATATTCCAAGGTCCATAAAATATAATTATATTTTGATAATTTAGTTGAAGTTGATAAGCCGATATAAATGCAGTTATATGCTTACTCAAGATTCCAGCAAGATTAGGAAAATATAATTATTTACTTGTGGAATTCCAAAGTTTTCATGAAAGCTCAACTTGTTTGAGAAATCGAAACAGCATTCACTATTTCTAATTTAAAAGATGAAATAGTTTCTGAAAATAATGGATCAAGATTTACTATTCAATCATTATTAATTTGATAGGTCAACAAAATCTCCATATTTTATAAAATATTATGAAACGTTAAATAAAATATTCCAGGTTCCTTAAAATATTAATTCTATTTTAGGTGAAAATGATATAAATACAGGTATATATCTATGTAAGATTCCAGCAAGATTAAGAAGATATAGTTTTATATCCTTCTAAGATTCTTATGTTTTCATGAGGGCTCAATATTTTTGAGAAATCCTTATCACATTCGCTGTTTCAACTTCAAGCACAATTTCAAGAAAAAGAAATTAAAAAAACAAATTCTTTTAAATTAACATGATTGAGCTATTAAACATTATATTGTTTAGAGTAAACCAAAAAATAAATTATTTGTTAAATACATCATTATTAGAACGGATCAAATAGAAATCTAACTAAATGATAAACTGAAATTTAAAAGATATATATATATAATATTGTACATCCCAAATTTGACCTTTCATAAAATATCTTAAAATCTAAAATTGAGTTTAATCATTCAACAAAAACTCTGACTTAAATTCCTGTTGAAGGAAGTTTATAGAATAAAAAATAGATGAAGAAACTAGAGAGTATTTTCATTTATTATTTGAATATTGCTTTAAAAAGAAAAAGATAATGGAATTTTTAAAGCAGATTAAAAAGTAAGGAAACCATTTCATTAATTTAATGTAGAAAACATATGTTTTCTCTGTAATAGATGTCAAACTATGCCTTAAATAAATCAAGTGAAACTATGCCTTATATAAACTAATAATTTGACGAAAGTTCTTAAGGTTCCATCCTGAATAGTTCCATCCCCATCAAGCTGTTTCATATTGAGTTCATGGCTCTTTAATCATTCTAGCATGTTGCAATGTCAAGCAGAGAGAATAGGATATATGCCTGTAGGTTTCAGCCTACAATTACTTTGAAAATTATTACTGCGCTATCATTAGCTTATTATCATGACAACTAATGCGTCTAATGAATGATAATCTCTTCACGCCTTGTGAGCATGCTAATTACCTTCAATTATTCAAGGTCAGCTTTCCTAGTAATAAAATGATGATTCTTTTGTACAGCACATATGTAACTTGCATTGTACAAAACATTTAATAAACTGAAATGATATCAAAGTTTGTTTAAAACTAAGTATTTGGATTAACCAATTTATACCAGAAATACTTTCTCTATTGCAATTAATCAAAATTCATGATATTTTCACTTTAATTGTTTACACCAGAATCCATCATGATTACAAAAATATTGGTAATTGAAAACTCACCGGAGTATCAACATAAAATTCTAATTTTGCTTATTTCGTAACTGTTGTACACTAATGTCATGTAAGGCGTTCTCGGGCATGACAGATTTATCAGAGGTTATGCGAGAGAGTTTTTAGAAGGCCACCACTGATGGTTAAACTCGTCGTTCGTATGAAGTAAAGTAATAGATTTTGTATGATATTTTTTACCATCTATCAACTTAAAGTCATATTACATTTTGCATTAAGCGCAAAAATACAAATTATGAAAAGCTGTATTTGAAATGTTGACAGTGGTCATTATTAGAAACGAAATTTTTACATTCGCATATCCCCTAACCTACCTCTACCCCCAAAAAAGTATAACATTTTCTATTTTACGATATACTTTTAGTAGAGTTTCTTTTTGTTTGTTTTTAAATGATTGCATCCGATTCTCTATATTCAAAATAATATACTTTTCGCTTCAGTATTCTGAACGAAAGTTCAGTTTCACATTCGCATATCCCCTATCCTCCCCCTCCCCCCAAAAAAGTATAACATTTCAAATTTTACGATATACTTTTAGTAAAATATCTTTTTGTGTGTTTTTAAATGATTGCATCCGATTCTCTATATTCAAAACAATATACTTTTCGTTTCAGTATTTTGAGACGACCACTTTTCGACAATTCACGACCACTTTTCGACCATTCTATCTCATTAATTGGAGGCGCGGAAGAATAAGCACATTTCCGGAATTCTTCGTCCTTCTTTGACCTTGATTTTCTCCTATTAGATATTTTTGTTCATTTTTTCCATATGTATGTGAATAGCATGTCATTTCTGACCATATTAATTTTATTCAGTCTGATAGTAATCCGAGTTTATTTTATTGTTAAATGTAAACGTCTCCGCCTTTCATCTTTCCTCTCACCCCTATTTTGACGAATTAAACCCATCCTAACGCATGCGCAAAAGCTCGGAGGATTTTAGAGTTCGTTGTTAAACAATATTTCAGATTCTTTCGCATAACTTGCAGGAAGTTACTGCACTTTTCGATTCACACATACACACACACACACAAACACGCGCACAATGTAACATTATTTTTTATTTACTAAAATTTTCCGCCTTTATTATCCAAGTTTTCTTTAAATATTTTCTTTAGAGAGGATATGATAAGACTTCCACAAACTCATGCATATCTTTCTGCCCTGATATTGTAATGAAATTCTCAAAAGTGGGCTCCCTATACTTACTTTAAGCCTTCTTCTCGCAGAAGTCATCCTTTCCTGCGATCTTTAACGAAATATGATCGTTGTAAGCTCAAACGTTGTTGCGTTAAACGACAACCTCTGGCAGGAGAGCAATTTCAGCATTTGCAAAGTATTCTTTAATGCGTCCTCTCCATTCCTTTGTCATCAGGCTAAAAATATGGGCAAAAAAAATAATAAGAGCCTTAAGGAAACAGATTTGTATTCATAATGGGGAAATACTGCACTCCTTCTCCAAACAAGTCATCGTTGAAAATGGAAAAATCTGGTACTTCTCTCATTCCCAGAAGCTTTTTAGTTAATGGTTGTCATTAAAAAAAGGAGGCGATCTCATTTTCCAAAAATAAATCATCTTTTGAAGTCAGATTTGTAAGGCAAGGGATTAAATTAGAGTTGTTGGAAATCCTCTTTCCGAAGAAATCTATTTCCGCCAGAAGATCAAATAAAACGAAGCAAAGGTCCGATTGCAGATTAACACTTATCGTCCTATGGCGAGAGGAAGAGAGACGGAGAAAAGTAAGGATGCCTTTCCGGAGGTTATTTTTGTTGGGAAGCTATTGTCTTTCTGGTGCGTCACAAATTGCATTAGTGATATGACAAAATGCTTGGATAAATTCTTTCGATTCCTTTTTATTTTCTGATTATACTACATGTTCTAATACTCTCCATCAAAATTATATAATATGAACTCTGATGATTGCTGGTACTGGTGGTACGGTCTCAGGTTATGAGGGCTTCAGATTTGAGACAGGATCAAAGAATCGTCGTGTAAGCGAGTCTGGTGGACATTAAATTCGTCGTGACCGAACGTTCTCCCGCTGATAGGGTGTGGAAGTTTGGTAGGGGGTACCAGGTCAGGTGTCATCCTCGTCGTCTTACTGCCGTCCCAAACTAGCCCTAGTTTTGGTTTAAAACGGGTCGCTAATACAGCTGAGCTAAACTGATGATTGCTAAAAGTATTCTGATTGGCAATAGATGAAATCCGTTAAAGGTCAGGAGATATAAAAGACCTAAATTTAGTTTTTTAGAACGCAACAAAGATAAAAATTGTTAGTCTTTTATTTCATATTTTAAAATGAAATAATAAGAAGAAAGTAAAAAGTATTATGTTAGAACATCTTTTATAATTAATTTTGTTTTGTCATTATCACTATTACAGAATTTTACATTTCAACGAATTTCTACATCTCGACATTTCTAATTTTGTCAATTACAAATTTCTAACGATATGAAAGGTTTAAAAGATATAACATTTGAATGCGAAAAAATCAGCTTCCTTGTTCGGATATCAAAGGAATTTTGTTTGTATCTAAGGACTTTTCTACTATCTATCTTTAATAATATTAGCAAAAATTTAAAAAACTGGAAGGTTCAAATTAATAATTGTCCCTTATTATAGTAAATTAAGATATCATAAATAAAGAAAAATTAAAACCACAATTTATTTTTTCAGCATAATATGCTCAAGATGCAGTTAGTCTTTGCTAAAATACAAACAGTCAATATTTGTATAAATTTCCCTTATATACCCTTATTTTTCGTAGCTGTATAAAATTTCATAATTTTATAGACAAAGCAACATGATTTTTTTATGTTTATTCTTTTCAGTGTATTATATTTTGATTGCAAAACCTCAAGACATTCCTAATTACACTCTCGTACAGAAAAATATTTACCATGTCGGAAGTAGAGGAAATGACTTCATCATTAATCAAGTCATTTCCTCTACTAATTTCATTACATTACAAGACGTAATTTTATTTTTGCCACTGTTGTCAATATTCCATGAAGAAAACAGAAACTAAAATTATTTAGGTTTGAAGTTATTGACTAGAGCTTACCTATTTGCTATGATATGAAGTAATACACTAGATAAACTATTTGAATAAGTTTTTTTAACATTTTAAAAACAAGGAATAATTTTTGCATTATTTATTCTTTTTTGTTTTTTTTTCTCATTAAGATATTCTGGATATTATCTCAGATATTCTAAATAAAAAAGTGGCAATGGCGGCCTGGTGGTAATGCCTCCACTTGAGGAATCGGTTTCAGATTCGAGGCCAGATTCCACTGGAAAACCATCGTGTAAGCGAGTCTGGTGTACCTTAAATCCATCAAAACCAAACATTCTCCTGCTGGTGTGATGTGAAAACCTGGAGATGGGGCTGCCAGCTCAGGTGCCGTCCTCGTCGTCTGACAGCGGTTCAGAATTACTAGGTTAATCTCAAAACAGCCCTAGTGTTGGTTAATGGAATGTTAATACAACTAACCCAAACTAAATTTTTAAAAATGTATATGTAACTAACACCAACCCCGTTACTGTACGCGATGTTTGTTATTTCGAGTTATTTTTAAACACCACTGGCTATTCGTTTAGTACTAGAAGTTTGATCTTACCATGAACCAGCATACTTCCGCTTCAAAACTCAGCGCTCCAAAATGAAAACATTCTTTGCTTTTACTCCTAATATTTAAGGTCGTAGTGTCCTGGTGATAAGGTCTCAGCTTGTGAGCCGTAGGATTTCAGGTAGGGTTCTGTCAGGACCAGACGTCCTCCCTTTGGTGTGGTCCAGACGTCCTCCCTTTGGGTTGCCAGCTCAGGTGTCGTCTTCGTCATCTGACCGCGGTTCAAAATTTCGAGGTCCATCCCAAAATAGCTCTAGTGTTGATTTAAACGGACGTTAATATAACTAAACTCTAATATTTAACTATTGAATCAATTTTTCGCATTTTGCCGACAACTTAGCAGCTTCCCAATCAGCTTTTTTTTAAATTTTATTATTTATTTAAAATTTTAGTTGCATGCATGCCATATAATTTTGCCATACGAATTTGTTGGTCTTAGATTTTAAATGAACACGATGATTCTAAATCAATACATTTAAAGAATTAATTCCAATTCAAAAAAGACAAAGCATATGAACTGCACAAATTATTAAATATTGCTTGAAAACTTTGATTATTTATTTATCTGTAAACACTGAAGACTGTAATCATTCTGCTGTATATAGGAATTTTTCGCATGGTAATTTGACTGGCGAAACAATCCAAACGATTATTCATTTCTGAATATTCTCTTTTCTCACGTCTGTGAAATTATTGAAACTCATTTCTGAGAATCGGCATTGAAAGTAACGGCGAGGTATTCAATTTGAAATGCCTTTGAAATGAAAAAAATGCATTAAAAATATAAGAATGCATCTTGTTGTTAGTAATTGAAAAAAAATTAAAGTTAACTAAAAGTGCAACCAAAATCACCAAATAACCACCCAGTTATGTGGCGTGTTTCAATGAATGTGAAATTATGTGAAATCAAATATTCCATATTAATAATTCTCATGCATTTTCAAATTCTACTACGAATTTAAATACTGAGACACGACACTTTAAACACGACATTTTTGGGGAATTGAAACAAAACAATTTAAGATAAATGAGAAAAAAAAATTGAGGAAATTATTAAAGAAATAGATCGTTCTGCTAAAATTTTAAGCAGACAAAAGCTGTTTAACTTCATCTTCCAATCTATGAATTAGCGTTTGATATACTAATGCAATACTATTTAACTGCCGAATTTATATAGCCAGATTTACATTAGGCCAATGAATTGACATTTCGTAGTATTTTTATTTCGTTTGTTTAGATTTAAAATCAGTAGGATGTGTCGACCCAAAACGTGTTCGTATGCTCTTCAAGAAAAGATATGAATCCCCTTTCCACTTAAAATTATGGACGTAGGGTAAAGCTACAAATTTCTTGAGGGGAATTGGCTAACAACATTCACGAAATATTGACCTTTGATTTGAATATAATATTTTCACAGGCTGCATTGTGTGATGATTGGCGATATTTTGCAATTACTGCCTGACATTCAGTTATTACACAAATACCTGGAAATCAAATATGTATTTTGGAATTTTTTTCTGACTATTTGAAACTAAAATTCGCATAAAACTACAACTGTAGACAGAAAATACTATACCAAAGTTCATTTATTGAAGTCACAACGTTTTCGATTCTGTTTACATGCATTTGAAAGTACTGCCAGACAAATGATCAATATTTTTGTAGATTTCTTTCAAGGTCTTATAAGAACCAACTCATTTTCAATGTTATCGACTTATCATGTTCTCTGTACACGGAGAGTGGGGCAGATTGATTTCCTCAGAATATGTTTTCTTAAAAAAGAAATTCAGATATACGTATATACAAAGTATTTATACCAAATGTCATCTATTTAGCTCAAAACATTTTTGAATCATCGGGTTACAGACATAATTACAAAATATCCTTTTCGGAGTTATTGAGGCCTGAAAAGTTAAGATTCGTTTTTTGCCGATAACAATACTTTTTTATGTATACTTCGTATAAGAGAAAATAAAAAGTAATTGAGTAATAAGCAAAATATTAATTGCTTAATTGCTGATTACTAAATGAACTAATTACTGAATTAAGTGTTTTTAATATATTTTATTTCCTTTTTAGTAATTGTATTTATTAATACACATAATTTTCCGTTTTAATAGATAGCAGGTATAAAATCGTTTAATCGTTAATAGTTGACACTAAATAATTTATTAAATTCCGGGATCGTTTTGTCAAAAAAATGAAGCAATGAATTCCATTTTTTATTTTTAAAACAAGTGGTGTTATATTATCATAATATAGAACTGCGTAATTTTTTTTCTGATTTCGTAGTTTATAGTATATTTTAATTATATGTATATATTCGAAACCATGAAAAAAAAAATTCCGAAAGTTTTCAAATCAGAAAGGCCTTTTAAGCCTTTGAATAATAATCCTTATATGTGCATTTTTCACTAAAATGCTCTCAGAATATTATGTCTAGCTCACTAGAACACTAGAACGTCTAAAAGACCATTGAAGTACCAATATGAATGGATTCTCAGAACTAAATGGAATTCAGAAAATGCACTATCGGATTTACTTGAAGTCGCGTTGATGCCTTATTGGATCTTAGAAACCCTATTTATAGCAATTAAATCCAATTTCTGTAGTGTTCTTCCTTATATCTAATAATGGTGGGCGTGTCCCTTCATTCATTGGAACATTCGTAGATTGCACTTCTATCATTGTTGAGGATCGTTAACATCATCAATCGTTGGGGCAGCGGCAGGAAATGGAATGTTTACGATCGAATTTCTCTGCCCAAAACATCCCGATGGGTGAGATAGCAGTCCCAACGGTTTGTCTTATGACATTACCCGCCCACCTCACCAAATATTCGATAAAGCCTCGAAATGTTTCTGTCCCCGCCTTCTGTTCTGAGATGGAATTTCATTGTAGTAGCAGATGATGTGGATGAATTGATGGACAAAAACTCAGAAATCGTCCATTTCTCCATATTATCTGCCACAAACCTGCTTGTTGTTCCAACAAATATCGTCGTAAATGCAAGAGTTTTGTTGTTCTTGTTGTTGTTGGGAATATCTGGTATGGTGAACAGTAAAAGTAACGGAAATTTGTTTATTGCATCCCTAAAAGAATCGTATGGTGATTATTGTTGGCTGATTGTTATCGTGGCGAAAAGGCAGTCAAAATTACAGCAGTATTTATGACATTCACCTGACCTTTTAGATGAAAGATACTATTTATTATGTGGAGTAGATAAACCATAATTTCCATGAGAATTTCCGGATTGTGTTCCTTAATTATTGTAAATTATATTTGTTAAAGTGTTGTTGGTATTATTTTAAGATAAATTTCAATATCAAATATTTGAATGAATTTGAAGTTGGAAAGAAGATGATGTTTGCAAATGTAAATAATAAAGCTATCTATAAAACAGTATCCCAATTTAAGAATGTGTGATTATTTTTTTTTTGTTCTTTTTATTTAAAAGCAAATTGTGAGGATTTAATTGTCCTTCAAGATATTTTAACATAATTTACTCATATAATTTAAATGTCTGTTTTATTTCATCGATCATTTGATACTATTTTTATTTAGAAATGGACAGCTTGATTCCTTTCTGCGTCATAAGAACAAATAACTTTCTAATTAAACATCCATTGAATATTTTCCTCATAATAACCCAGAGAATTCTAAGGAATTTCTTTTTCTTCTGATATTCATTTATTAAAAGTGGATATTTGTCAAAAAAGTTGAGAATGAAAGTAAGTGAATTCTAAATGAAAGGCAATATTATATCAATGTCATGTCAAACAATACACGTATATTTCCCTTAAATAAATCAAATACATCATTTAATGAAATTTATAACAATTTGTGAAAATTGCAATAATAATTTTAAAAAAGCTCAATAGATAGCTAGTTTCCAACATATCACTGAACAAAATGCAATCGCTCTCGCTCTTTTTTTATAGAACATTTATAAATTACATATATTAAAGCTAATAAATGTAAAGAGTATGGACATATATCTCGGATATCACATTTACAATATTAATGCTTTAAAAACTTATCGTCCAGTGTCTTCGGAAATGGCGTTTGCGTTTATTAAATCCAATTTCAACTATGTAGTTTCCCGTACCAATTAAACACCGAAATCCTCTGAATCATCCAAACATTCATAGATTCGGCTTATGAATTTATAATTATTGAATATCTTTAACATGCTGAATCGCAGCAGTAGCAGTAGTAGGGAATGGAATGCTTATAATCGAATTTCTGTCTCTCAGTGAAATAGGTGCAACCTGTTAGTCGTAGTTAATCATTATCCACTCGCCTTGTTTGAAGATTCGTTAAAGCTTTTGGATGTTTCTGTCGTCTTCTTCTGTTCTAGAATGGTATCTCATTATCTTGGCAACGGGACCATAGATAAGAAGCCATGTTGTTTCAACAGATTCTAGTTGTTTTCGTAAAAAATTTTATAAGCCTGTGGAAATGTGAAAATAACAAAACCAAAGAAATACTATGTTTATAATATTTGGTGACAAAAGAAACGTGGAATAAAGCCTTTTTCCAATAATCATTACTAAAAAAGCTAACATTTGTTGCACTATTCACATGAATAATTTCGAATAAGATTAATATGTCTTTTGTTTTGAAATTCATTTTTAATTATTATATACTAATTTTAATTATCAATTGAATGAAATTATGTAAATGTAGACCATAATACTGATTCTGAGAAATTTCTATTTTCACAAAAAAATATAGTGGTTTATTAGAAACCTAAATTTTAACTATGGATAACTTTTTTTCTGTTAATAGAAACTAAATTATCCAACGTTGTTCGGAATTCAGTGTTCATATTTTTTTATTAAAGAAAAATGTATGGATTAATTAATTATCAAAATGGCTTTATTAAAGCCAAATTATAATAAATTATAATTTTAATAAAGCTTTATTAAAGCCTAAACAAAAAATTATACTTCAGTATTTTTAGAATTTTGTTTTTTTTAATTTGCGTCACATGAAAAAAGTTTGAATCGGTTTAATGTTATCAAAACAGAGACTTTCAATGCATCTGAGAACAAGTGCTTTTTAAATAATCATTAAAAAATTTTTAATGTATTATTTTGGTTGCACACAAAATATCTCTATCGTCTGTATATTTATTTAAAAAAATAAACATCAGGATTCCTTTAACCCTTTCATTACTAATCCGGCCTAACCGTCCATGAAATTCTACAGTGGAAGGACATTTTCTATTTCACACGAAGGGTGCAGTATTTAAAAGGAGTTTAAAAATGTGCTAGTGCTATAACTTACACCCTACTTTTAGTTTTTAACGTTCGCTTATTGGATTTACATAAGATTATATACATATTAATTGTGTGTTTTTGCCGTTTTTTGCAGATTTTTGCCAAGCTGATCCGCAATTCTGAGGACGAAGAGGACGGGATAAGATGAGAAACTGCCTGGGAGTGTTGCTTTTGACGACTCTCCTCATCACTTTCCTGACAGTCACCCACGCCTATGCGATGCGTGGTAAGTAGGTGCCTGAATCACTGGAAAAATAGACCTTTGCAATGCAGACGCCAGAAATTAAATAACAATATAATGAAATTAGGGATCCTCGCAAAGACAAAACTATAAAACCATTTGCGTTTCAGATATATGAAAATATCGAATTAAAAATTCGTGGAGGGCCGAGGTGGCTTAGTGATAAGGCCTGGGCTTCGGAACTAGAGGGTTTTAGGTGCTCAGATTCCTCCTGCTGGTGTGGTGCGGATGCTTGTAGAGGGGGGGGGGGTTCCAGCTCAGGTGTCGTTCTCGTCATTTGACAGCGGTTCAAGTTTACGAAGTCCCTCCCAAAGTAGCCTTAGTGTTGTTTTAATACGGGACATTAATATAATTGAACTAACTGAAGTGAACAAAATTGTGGGTGAAAAGGAGTATAACAAATAGTTTAACAATTTTATGCAAGTTATACCTAAGTTCCGCTTGAATACTTCAATAACATGAAAATAATAATATGCACATTTTATGGATATACGAATTCGTAAAAATAAAATGATTCTTGGTAATATTTTACTTCCAAGCTGATCAAAGCATTTTACACTTTTTGGTAATGTATGCCCAGTATTATATATATAACTAATATAACTAATATTATATATAAATAATATAATAATATTATTATTATATAATAACTAATATCAAATAATAATATCTAGGTTAATCCCAGAAAATAAATAAGCATCATTGAAATGAATCTATGAAATAACACTCTTTTATGTTGTTGTATATTGTAGATCGTATGTATTGTAGATAGTACTTTGATTCTTTGCAAATGTGCTTACTCAGAGCTCATTGCACTAAATGGCATCAAATAAGCATTTAAATCATCTTTTAGATGCTCAGTGTATTTCAGGTGTATTTCAAATACTTTTGTTGACATCTCTCGGCTGCTCTTAAAGCGTATTTGTTGGATTTATTATTTTTCTTCTATTCTCCGTAAAGTAACATTTTATATAAAAACACAAATGAAACCATATTGTACAATTTTTTCTTGAAATGCATAGTCTTTTTTACATATAACTAAAATGCCATTTTATTAAATAAGATAATGCAGAAAAAATAATATATTGTTAAAATGTAATTAATTAATTGTTAAAATGAATCTATAAAAATAAACTAGATTTTAAATTGTTTCCATATAGATAGATTTTTTTCTAAGTGTTCATTGTATGGAAAGGAATCAAATAAGCATTTGCATCATTTTTCAGATGCTAAACGTATTCCAGGTCCATTTCAAATGCATTTGATCGATTTTCAAAGAATCATTCTAACATTATTGACATCTCTCGGCTACTTTTAAAGCTTATTTGTTGGATTTATTATTTTTCTTCTACTCACCTTAAAATAACATTTGTATAAAAACATGTTGTACATATTTTTTTGTGAAATGCCCGGACCCATAAGCATATAATTAACATGCCCTTTTATTAAACAGGATAATAATGGAAAAATAAAGCATAATTAAAATGAATCTATAAAAATAAAGCACAATTTATATTGCTTCCTTGTAGATCGGCGCTTTTTCAGTGTTCATCGTATGGGAAAAATATCAAATAAGCATTTGTATCATCTTTTAAATGCTCATTGTGCTTCAGATGCCTTTCAAATGCGTTTTATCAAATATCAATGAGTTCATTCCAACATCGTTGATGTCTCTGTACTGCTCTTAAAGCTCATTCATTGAATCAATTATTTTATTCTCTGTATTTGTAAAAAACGCAGATAAATGGGCAGATTAAAAGGCAGGAGAATAAACCTTTGTCTAAGAATAAGTCTATCTTCGGATATTAAAAAAAAACATACTTTTTCAAATTTAATTTTTTTAATAAATATGAATTTATCCCCATTTAAAAAGAACTGAGGGTAATTGAATGATGTTAACGGCGCTTTACTACATTTAAACGAATCCCCAAATAAAAATATGGAAAAATATGATTTTTGTACGAAATGTATAAAAGATAATTAATTATGAATCAATAGTTAATTTCCTTAGTTTCACCCTTAGGTACTTTAAAGTAATTAAAGTACTTACATTCTGATTACTTAAAACGAGTAAACAACTGCATCTTCTCTCAGAGATAAAATATGCTATATTTTTAAGTTCAAGCATCATAAAAATAATCTTTTTTTTATCTAATATTTGGAAATTTTCAATTTTTTAAACAGAAAGAACATTTAGTTTTTTTCCCTATCACCCGACTCCAAAGCCTAACAGAGTGCTAGATTTCGTCCCTTTTTGGATCTTCTTAATTTCAATTTTTAGTGCTTCTCGCAAAATGAATATCTTATTGATAAACACATTAATTGGCTGTTTTCATACAAGAACAGTTTAAATTAAAGAAAAATCTAGACTTAGGGCAGTAAAATTTATTGATATCTTAAAATTTCAGTTCCGTGCCCATCTATTTATTCAGTATTCAATAAAAATTTTGTATGGTTATACAAAATTTTTAGTAGTAACGTATGGGCAAAATGTATAAATATATGTGATATATAGAACAGCTCTTAACTATTTGCTCTGAAGTGTATACTTATTTGTATTTAGTATTTTATTTTATTGCTACCCAGGCTTTCATGCCATACTCTAATATTTCTTTTTTATAAAAAAAAATTAGAAAAAAATGTTTCATATCTCCTCAAATGCATAAATAATCGAAATTTCTGACTGCAGGAACAGATATATGAAGTGGTGTTTCGACAAAATATAGCTAATAAACTTAGAATATATACATATATAGCCTCTAAAGAAAGCAATGGAAAGGTCTAAGCTTAATTACAGAGGGAACTAGTGAGCGCGTAATCCTCCAAGTTGATGCAAAACATCCTAAATCACGGCAGCTTGATTAGACTCATGCGTGCTATTTAATCTAAACAAAGATTTACACGATGACCAAACATTAGCCCAGACGCTCTTGGGATACGTAATCAATATAGCAAGCATTGATATATTGTAATTTCAGCTTACACATGCCAGTACTGTTTGGGAAGCTAAACCATTCCATTAA
>JAPMOR010090859.1:0-30035 GCA_026543865.1 Argiope aurantia | reverse complement strand
TGAAGAAATTTGAAACCTTTTCAGCACTGTAAATGCCTTTAAAATATTACGGAGGCTTAACTTAGCATTATGAAAGGTCTTTAAACTTGAATTAAACTTAAAGTATTGAAAAATTATTAGTATATATAAGTGACAATTTTTTTTTACTTGATGCATGCAGTTTAAAATTTAATTACGTTTTATTGACGATACATGTAAAGAGATTATAATTGGGAAGTTATTTTTAACAATTATTCTCAATTTATAGCTTTTATAATAAAGCAGATATTATAAAGGAAAGGGAAATCACAATGTTCACACTAATAAATACTAGAAAATAGTCTAATTGTTAGGGGAGAAGTTTCGAAACATTTTACATGGCAAATAACTTTCGATAAGTCTCAATAAAATTGATTGTTTTTTTTAAATACAACACTGAAAAGGTCAACAAATGTATAATGAAACAATATATATTATATTTCCAAAGAGGAAGAAACAATTATTTTTTAAAATATTGAACCTAAATATATACTCCGTGTTAAAGAATTTGATGAAATAAGGATGGAATATTTATAGAAATAGTTTATATATTTTTTAAAAGTTTCTATTTAGTGTAAAAGTAGCAGAAAGTAGAATGATAATATTTCCACAAATACTCACATGTTCCTGGTTCTGTCTAAAATTTGTTATGTGTTTATTTCTAAATTTAGAAAAGCGTATTACAAATTTAGGTGAAAATATGTTTTGCAGAAATACGAATTTGTTCAATAGAGAAAATTGCTAAAGAAAATATTTGTAAAAATGGTGTAAAATCTAGTTGGTAAAACTTGATATATTTAATATTCTAGTAGATCCGTTTGATTGGATGAATTTTTTTTCTTTCTATTTTGTTTAATTTTTCACTCTGAAAGCTTGAAAGTCAATAGAAATGGAAAAAAAATAACAAAAGGGATAAAAAAAAGGAAATGAACAAATAAGTTAGAGAGAAACATAAAATAATGTTGAATATAAAATGGTTTAGATAAGCATCGAAATTTTCTCACTATGCCCAGCAGAGTGATACATCGGAAGGAGAAAAGCAGCTCTCGCTTTTTGAACATAATTTAGACTGACAAATATTTTCTGAGCTCCAACTTCGACCAGATTATGCTCTTATTTTGTTATTTTTTTCATCATACTATCCCACGCCTTGCCTTCGTGCTTTTATTTAGTTTCCTAAGCTTTATTCAATTGGTTATTTTTAAATTGATATTTTTCTTAAATTAAGGATATGGTTTAATACACTTCTTTTTCTCTTTTTTAGAAAAAATTCATAAAAAATATGCCTATCGGTAATTTTTTTAAATGTACTTCAGATCACTATAATTAAAATTTATTTCTATTTAAAATTAAAGATGTTTTTTAAAAATTGTATTTTGGCGATACAATTACTGCAAAAAGCAGTATTGAAAAAATACGTTTTGTAGTACTACTTTTTTCCTGAGCTGAAGAGCTTCCACTACCTCAGTAATAACAGAATAGTTAGATGTATAATACACATTTTGAACAATTTTTTCAAATGTATCAATTAACGCACTTGAAAATTTGAATTTAATACACGTTAATATTATTCTTACTGATTTTATCCTTTTAATAACTTGATATAATATTATATTATTCTTGAAATAGGTATCTAAATAGGTAAAGTCTGATCCAACACATTGGTTTAAGATATGTATGAGTGGTTTAAGCTATAAAATTTATCTTTTAAAATTTCTGGAAATTTTTCAGAAAGGAAAGCGAAACTTTGTGTATTTATAGCTGCATGTAACAAATGTTAATAACTGACACTTTTATACTATTATAGAGTATACATATTTAATATTTTAAACTTTTAACATCAACCTACACAGAATTCAAACTGTTTCTATTTAGCTATCCGTTCAATTTAATGAAATTTTGTAGTTAAAAGTATATGCCAAGGTGCAATATTTATAGAAACTATTTAACCTACTCTTTTGAGACACACACACATATTATATATTAGACATATATCCATTTATATAGAAATCTAACAACAACTTTTAAGTTGCGAATTATTATAATAAATATCAGCTTCTGTAAATTTCAATATTTCATTTTTAATTTTTTGGTGAAATATTTTGCTGAAATTTTTATGACTGCGATTAAAGAAAATGGTAAAATGGTTTCAAAGAACCTATAATAATGTCTCTTAAGTATAACTATTTGGTTTAACTAATTTTAACTATTTTTAAAATTTATTTTAATATAATCGTGAAAATATTCATATTTCTACTATGGAGGGCATAGATTAACTAAGCTTACTTGAATTATACAAGGAAAGAATTTTAAAAGGCGGTTTAAGTTAAAGTATAATTTAATAGATATTCCGTATGATTATTACGGCTGATTTATAAAAGATTAAATTAAGAAATACTATTTTATTAAATATCTTTCCATTTTACAGATTCATTTTCATCATTTTTTCTGAGCAGATATTTTTTCAATTATTTCACACACACAAAAAAAAAAAACTTATATTTCTGAAACCATGAATTTCTTACTTATAGATAGTTAATGAAAACAAAAAAATCGTTTGTTTCATTAAGAAATGCCATTTATTAATTTCTAAACTTTATCCATTTTTAAAGCTTCCTTCTTAATTTTAATATGAATATGTTAAACGTTACGCCAAAGAAAAAATTCACTCGTTTTTTTAATTTTATTTACTTGAATTATAATATATTTTTAACAAAGGAAATAAGAAATATACTAACTTTAGTTAATATGAGAGAAATAGGGCATCATTTTTGAAATTTTAAAGGTAATGTTAATTTTATATAATCTGAAAATTGGTTTGCAAACGATTATATTACTTTTCTTTGTTTTAATCCTAGACTTGATCATATATTGTTTTAATTGTTACTTAAAACTTCACGCATATTGAAGCATATCGCTAATTTTTGAATATTTCTTGTAAACAGCTAAAAAGGGATTTATTTATCGAATTCGATATACCTCGAGAAATATCAAAGTTTTCGGAGGCAACTACAGATAAAATCACTTTTCATTTTTATTAGATTTATCAAAATGATTTTCTGTAAAGCGCAGAGAGATCTCCTTCTCTGTGGTAAAGCGTTTTCTTTTGCTAATAACGATTGCTTATTTGTACTTGCTTATTTATTTATAAGAATAAACATTGTAGCAAATGAAAATCGTTATCTAAATTTCTGTAAATTAATATGAAAATAATAAAAAAATATTAAGAAAATACGAAATTCAAAATTTAAATATTGCAGCATTATGATGTGCAAGGCATGATCAGATTACTTTTATATTACTTCAAAAGTTTTAATGAGTGTAATGATATCGTGGCCTCAAAACTGTATTTAATATCGTAGCAAAGCGTACATATGCAAATAAGTCATCAAAACTATGAAGTGTTGTCATAAAAGTTACTTAATTTTTTTAAAAAAAATAAAAGATCCTAATTAAAAAAATAAATTAAAAATTCTAATTTGAAAAAATGAGTACAAATAGCTTCTTTGCTATAATATGCCCAGTAGTTTTCGAGAAAAAAATTTAATTTCTAAATTTTTAAACTAAAATCCGATTAAATTTCGAGAAACCATTTCTTAGTGAGCATCTATTACCCAAGAAGTAACTGCAAGCCGAATTTGCCAATCCGGCTCCAATTAGTCATTTTTTTCATTGCGTTTTGGACCATTTATGCATCATGCATGCTGTTTATAAACGATGATTAGCCTACCATACCATACTAATAATACAATACCAAAAATTTAAATGAATATTTTACTTACTGAATTTGCAAAATGAATGTAGAACAGTTTACTTAAAATTATGATACACATTTTAGCGTTTCCATTATTTGAACCAACATAATGTCCAAAAGAAAATGCACTATGATATTCTGGTGTTAACGTACAAGATAATATTCGATTTCATGAAGTGTCAGTGGTGTAATTAGTACTACTGTACGGATTTAAGGAAGCGAGGCATAGCATCATCAGAATATTGCATCAAAATTTTCCCCAAATTTTTATTAATGATGCTAGAAAAAAATCATTTAAAGGTTAATATTAGCTATATTAGATTCAAACTTATAGAATTGATGTGGTAAATTTCAGATTTTGACAAGAGAATCAAAAATTTACAAGAAGGAATTGAATACAATAAAATGCATTGTAATTTGTAGTAGTCTATTGGTTACATATTGGTCCATATGTTAAACTTCTTAAGTCTGAAAAATTCATAAAAAGTAACACTGTGCCGTAATACATAAAGATTGTACTAGTTTATTATTTTAAAGCAATATTTGTTCCATTTTCTTGTCCATTTTTGTAATAATTTCTCTTCAAAATATTTGCAAAGAAAAAATCCATATTTAAAACTACCATGTTTATGAAAAGAAAAAAAAAACCTTCTCTACTATAAAAAGCCATTATTTTCAAAAGCCTTATTGATTTATCCAGAATATTAATTCCGGCGTGCTAAAAGGGATGCCATAGAAAGTTCGATAAAAAAGGTTCATTGAATTACAAAATGTTCAGAATGAAGAAGGCGTATTAAAAAAAAGCAGAGTATTGTCTTCGCTTCTTTAACTGAGAATAAATGAATAAAGAAATTGTTGTTTGACATTGTTGAAATTTCCTAACATGTTAATTAAATTTACAAGAGTTATTAACTATATGTTATAGATATAAATTGGAAGAAAAAATAGAAATTGTGTGTGTGTGTGTGTGTGTGTTTAAAGTTTTAAGTCATATGAATTAACCAGGGCAATAATTTTAATTCCTAACTTTAATCGATTGAATTTTATGCTTTTTTAACTTTAAAATGCCTTATAAATTTTTTTATTAGTCATTGACTCTTTTTTTTAAAGTGTACATACACACTTAAAACTTCGAAAATCGTTCAAAGTATCAAATATTTTTTATTCCTTCAAAATGTTCTCCGATTCTTTAACTTTTAAACGATACCAAAATGTTGTCAATATTCGGAATATTTCTCGAGTTACAATTATTTTTCTCGAGGTACTTTTACTACAATCTCTAGTTTCAGTTTTTAAAAAGCTCATTTTATGAAGAATGATATATTTCTATTATGTTGCTTCATTCAAACAATCATAACTCAACAAGAAATTAACGAAATACAATTATTTATATATCAAAATAATCTGTACAAAACAGTGAATGTTTTGTGCCTCAAACAAAGTCATTTATAGAAGTAAATTTTTAATAGCTATTTAAAAGTTAAAATTACAGAAAAAATCTCGCTTTTTCTATTCATCGTTGATGAAAAATTGTTAAAAAATTTTTATAACTTGATTGAGGCAGATAACATGAAGACTAATATTGGGCATAATTTCCAACTAAAATTGTGTGTCTGTACAAATTAGAATTTAAGATATCATGCTTCAAAAAACATGCTAATTAGATCATTAAATATTAATTAATTAATAATTATTGTAATATGATTTTTCCTCACTGAAATGAGTTTAAGCATATATTAATGACCTACTGTAAAAAAAAACTGGATTTTTAAAGTTAAAATTTATAAAAAAAATCTTCTAGTGTGTACGCACACCTTAAGTCAGAATATCTGCTCCATCCAGGATAGTGCCTCGCATCTAGTTTATAAATGGTTATAATAAAAGAAAGTTTTTTCTAGAAGTTATTTTAAACATATAAATACGTAAAAAAAAGTCTTACGAGCTTGTCTATGACAAGGGCCATTCGAAACAATAACAAAAAATTACAATATTTGTCTGAGATTATAGAATTTATTTTGACCAGAATGAAACATCTTAGCTTTACTCATTTTCTGATATACTCTCCAATACAGGTCTTATCCCCGTCCTCCCCTTTTTTGTATAGAACTGGAACTTCGAAAAGATCGCAAATGCCTTTCAAGACATTGTATGGCAGTGAGAAAAGTAGCAACGAACTATAGATCTTTCGCATAAATCTATTTTTATTGAATACGCGAGACAAATAGTATATATAACATAGATATATATTCATAACTTATTTTATAAATATATAAACCAAATTTGACACGGAATTACAGTTGAATCCTCGAGATTATGAATTGAGGGGTTTTATGTGAAAAGGATGTAGTTCCAATTATTCAAGTTTGAAGAAAGCCCTAAAAAGCATTTGAAAATTCCAAATTGTGTCAAGATTTACCTTTTCATTAATGTTCTTAATTGTTCCTTCATATTATGGCAGTATTTTCACTCAAAAATATATTTTCCAGATGAGGTAGCACATATTGGAATGTTGCAGCCATCTCTTTCTTGCAACCAAATAGATTGTCTATCTCGATGAGAAATATTTCACAATAACAATGCAATTTACTATAATATTATTTTATTTAAAATTAACAAACAAAATATACATACAACTTGGTTTTAAGAACTATATATATATATATTCCCATTAATAATCACATCCCTTCCCCCATCTGTAATATCTGGCTCATCTGCTGCATCGTCTAGCTGTAGTACATCATAGAACCACATATTTTGTAGGACGTATTTTAGAGTTAGTCCCATTACATCTTAATATTTTGCACTTGTAAGTGGAACAATCTGCAGAAGAAAATGTCGGTAGCTCCAGAAGTCACATATATATTGTAACAAACTAGCAAGATAGACGGCTTCATCTGTTAAATAACTCGAGAACTAATGATTGGAGCTACATCTATCTGGCAATAAACGAACATTTTTTTTTATCACATGATAGTACATGTAACTCCAAAATCCCCTAGGTTGGAGTTGCATCCTTTTTGCAGCAACCCCTTCAATTTTTAGTCACTGCGCTTATGAGTTACAACTTTTACATGGATGCGAAAATATAGAAATTCAGAATTTGATAATTTACATTTTAGATTCTAAATCTGTGTGTCAAATATTTATCTAGCTTTTTAGAACAGGCGTAATATGAATGGATTTCCCTCATAATTCTACAGAAATCTATGAATTCGGTCTAAATTCTGTATAGAAAAATTCATCCGTTTACTGCAAGAGTTTTTAATATTTGTTCGCAAACAGACTGATGGACCGGACAGATAGAAATAATGCCTAAGTATGGAGGGGAGGTATTGAACAGAAATTTATCAAAACTTTGTTTGTACATTTTTACGATCATAGTCTATTTTTCCTACACTTCGAATAAGGGAATATTGGTTAGATGATAAAAAGAATTCACACCTTTTGTCCAAGTATATAATAAGCATTTATGCCAGAATAAGACAGCTTTTACATTAATAGTTAGATAATAGTTAGTTGTTATTTCATTTCTAGATATTTACGTAGTTATATCTCAAAAAAAAAATCCAATTGTTGCGAATGGTAACTCCTAGCTAACCAATCACAGCTAGCCAAAACTGACGTCAGCTGTTCTGTTTTCTCTTAGATATACTAAGATATACTAAGAAGATATACTAAGATATACTAAGAAACATTTTGATGTATGTTGTGTTGTGATTTAATGTTTTATATGTCACATCCTTGTTTATTCAGAATATTTTTAATTTTACTCAGCCAAAACAGACATCGGCTAGATGTCAGCCCAGCATAATTATCTGGAATATCGAGTAACATAGTTACTTTATACCAATATTACTTTATAGCCTAGTAGCAATGTCTCGATTTTGGCGTTGATTTCAGAGCTGATTTCACAGAACAACATCTTTGGTAAAAAAAACCTTATGTCCGAATAAGATTGAATCTCATCACGATGATGAAGTGGCGGAAGTTCGAAGATTTCCAACTTCATACTCTGCCTGTGGAGGTAAACTGGGCATTACAAACTAACGTATTTCTTAGTATTGAATCAGAATGGAACATTTTTAGAAGATTAAAATTGACAAACGTTGTAATTCCAGAAGCAATGCAAACATCCTCAATCCACAATGAAGCATCAAATGAACTATACTTCATAATGTGAAAAACGTTAAAAGTTTTCGGTAGTCTAGTAGTTCAAAAATTTGGATAATGAGGCTACTAGAAAAACTTTCCTACGGGCTGAAAGAATAGTTCTTTGGAATTTTTCCAATATTTTGCTTTGGGATTTACACTATTTTTCTTTTTTTTAAGTCATCATGAAATAAGATAAACTGAAAAAAAATTCTCCAGACATTTATATCGGAAGATAAGACAATCTATGTCTAAAAGCTCTGCATTCTTAATATATTATGGAGTGGAAAAACTTTTTTTTTCTCTTTATAAAATTCCTCTTATTATTTTCAAAAGCGTTATTGATTCTTTAATAGCTAGGGGAATTAATTCGACTCCGTCAAAAGCAATGCCATTCAAATTAAGATAATAGGGCCATTTAATTACTAAAGATTTAGAAAAAAGGTAGATTAAAGTAAAGTAGAAAATTTATTTCACATGCTGCTAATGAAAGAAAATATATTGACTGATGCTTTTAAATTTAATGATTACGTTGAAAAAAAATATGAAGTACAGATATCGAAAACTGATAGAGATTTGTAAGTAAAAATAAGTTGTTTCTCTCTAATATTTTAAATTAATAGGATTAGGATGGGGCATTACACTGAGGAACTTTTTAAAATCTTGATTTGATTGATTCATTGTTTAATTATTTCTAATCACTCTATTTAATTCTTCTATTTAATTATTCTAGTCACCTTAAAATATAGATGGTTTGCCAATAATTAGTGAATTTATTCTATATAATTTAAATCGCATGCATAACTTGGTGTTCATTATTAACCGAATGAATTATTTTTCAGCATCATAAAGCGACAGATAATAAAGCTTGCTATTTTAAAGCGTTATTTCTGTTCAGTATATGTACGCATGAGTCTCAAAAAATTTGAGTTGTATATGGTAGAACGATTAAAAATGTAATAATCTGTCTCATCTAACTTATTAATTACTCGTTGTCTTTTGCGCCACAGTAACATCAATTTATAACTTCTCATGTTAATATATAAATTGTTTTATTTAGCTTAAAACCATAAAAAGAAATCACATGTTTAAATACTTGATAAAATAATGCAATGAATTTTATAGTAATAATCAATATTATTACTGAAAATTATGCAATTTCATTATCAAAATTTCGAAAAACAAATGGCTTTACAACTATTATCATTATAAAGGCAAATTAATTAGTTGTGAAATTATTTAAGAATCATCTTTGAACTTTATTATTTACGAAGATTAGTGTGAGAAAAACTCAGAAATAATTTATTTTTAGTTAATTCAAATTCCAAAAACTTTAATCTCAAGTATATATTTCCACTTTCCAAAGTATGTCTATACCAGATTTGAAAGCTCTTAGTGTCATATCTGAATCTATCTTATAGAGTGCTCAACACATGCGTAGATAAATATGGTCTTTTATTATTAATAAAGTTATTACCAAGTGCTTTTTTAGTGTTTTGTTTGTTGTGTTTTTAAAGATTCAGTGCTCTACGAAATAAAATATCGCACTCACAGTAGTAGTCAAAATTATGCAAAGCTTTTATGATAGTTTAATTTTGCAGATTTGATGGCACATTACTACAATAATATTTGCAGTATTTATATATCATTTTAAAGATAATGAAACCAAAATGTAATGTCTTAAATCGTGTTTAGTTCGTTAAAAGTTCCTATTTTGTTGAAAGTGATAGCTGAATAACCTAAAGAAAAAAGCAGACCATCAAAAGACCTAGCATTCCTTCATCGTCATCTCTAGAATTCAGCAACTGGCTCCATATTTTGGGGGAAGAAAAGGTCGTTTGACAATAATTTTGGAGATTACTCTCGTATCGGTCAATTTTTCTTGGTTTTGTTTATTTTTCCATTTTGTGAGTTCTCAATATAAATGAAATGACACATAGGATTGACTAGTCACTCTGGAAACATTGCACGAATTATTATTGCACAACACACAGCTTTGGTTATAATGAAATTAGAAAGAAAATTGAATGAACTATAAATTAGGTGGTATTTCTAAATCTTTGAAAAAGTTAATTAAACTCAGTTACTAAAAACCAAATTGGCAGAACCCGGAAGGGGCCAAAAATACTGTCTGCGAGATAAAAAAAAAATTATATGGGAACATAAGAGGTGAAATAGCGCAATGCAGTGTGAAGTCAGGTGTGAGGACCATTCGATCCAGATTTCAAAAATCTATTGGAAATGTAAAAATTTAAAAAATCATTTTTAAATTCCAAACAAATTTCGAAAAGATTAAACTAACTCATATTAATTGGGCAAAAACTCATATTGATTGGTGCGCAAAACAATGGGGAATTGTGATTTGAAGCGAAAGGAACAAAATCTCACTATCTCCATATCATCCTGATTGATTTATACCTACAGTAAAGTATTCAGTTAGTATTATGATCTGAGATTTTATAACAGCAAAATCGTGAAAAGAATGTATGAGATTAAAGGGAGTATAAATGCCCCCAAAATATATTAATGAAATATTATATTCTAAACTACCATCTTCCGCTTGTGATCTTGACTCGGATTATAAAGAATTTATATTTCAACAGCTTTCAGAATAATATCATATTACTACTACAGCACTACGAAATGTACTGTATAGTAGCAACAGCATTACTCTATACAATGTTCTACTAAGCCGTAAAAGCTGATTTCAAAACAATTATATTTCAATATTGGGATAGCCAGGTTTTAACCTCTTTGAAAGCAGGTTCTTCAAACTTTCAATAGGGTTATCCACTAAAATTAATGAACATTTTAAAGTTTTTTCCATAATCAACAGCAGAATATCACATAAAAATAATTTTGTCGCCGATTTAAATTTCAAAATTAGTTTTTGAGTGATACCGCTTTTTGTAAAACTTTTTTTGGCAACCTAATTAATTTTTAAAAGTAATTTACAGTATATTTTTATTTTTTTAATAATTACATTTACATAGAAGCTCACTACAAAGCAGGGAAAAGTATTTCAGCTTCGGAAAAAAATTGGAAATATATGTATAATTTTGGTAATGTTAAAATTGTACGATTCAAATTCTGTTATCAAGTCCCTGCATTTATTAAAATTAATTATATATTTTAAAAGGACTTAATAATATTTTTCATATAATTGTCTTAAGGCTCAATATAGTCGAAATAAAACGCCCTATCGTAACTTGAGGTTGACTTTATTAGCACTTAACGTAGCAATTATTATTATTATTATTGTTAGGTTTAACCATTTTTTGCAATTAAAGTATATATGTGTGAGCTTTCTTCTTTTCTTGAAACAAACTTTATTAAATTGCTAATGCATATCTACAATCATGATAAAATGATACGAAAATTGCAAATTCAAGGCTTAATTTGAAAAAAAATCAATGAGTAAACTATTTTTGTATCCTCCCTTGCATATTTCAACGAGATGGTTCTAACACACAAGAAGAAAGTTAAATAAATTCAGGAATATTGTAATCTACATCAAATTTTGACCAAATAAATCAATGAGAAGAGAGCAAGCCGTATACCCCATGTGCTTTATGCAATGAATTTAAACAAAATATGTCTTAATATTTCTTAAGTACACAAGAGAATCAAGGGGAGAAACTGCTCCTGTTTTCTATATTTTTCTTTTAATTTGATAGTTCTACTTTTTCCTCCCATTCCTAAAACATAAATTTAAAATTTTAATTCGTGAGATATCAAAGTACTGAAAATTGTTTTTATCGTCTTGATACGTATTAAATTAGGAATCAAAACGTTAAAATGGCAGTTCCGATTACTTGCGCAAATAATACTAGACGTAAAGATTTAATATGTTTAAGAACCTGAAATTTAATATTTTGTGTCTTCGGACAAAGCATACTCTGACAAATTTATCATACTAAGCTAAACTCCAAACATACATTTCTATACCTTCAGGCTAAAACATAGATAGGATTATAGGATTCTTTAGGTAAGAGCATAAGTTTATAATTTTACATGAATACTATATTTAAAAAAAGTTTGGAATGTTTTTGACATTTTTTTTTCTTTGCTATTGGATTGGACGCAGCTTGTAAGACACTTTGGTGTCAGTCTAAAGTGATCAATTAAGGTCTTTTAAATCAATGCGTTTTTATAAATATACAAGGTTTTAAAAGTATACAAGATTAACAGATAAAAAAGCAGCCCACACAATTCATTCGTTTTCATTTGAAACAGAAAAACAGATTCAATGCACCGGATTGATGAATTTTTATACTGATTAAGTTTCGTAAACTTTCTTTAAAAATTATTTTCGAGGTTATTAAATTATGAAGCATTCACTGAATAAACTTTTTATGAAAATTCATCGAAAGATTCTGCCTCATACTAACTTATTCAGAGTCAAAAGACTTGCGGAGATTTTTGGATTTTATTCTGATCTTCCGTCTTTATAATTTTCTTCGGAAAAGTCTATTGACTTTTCAAGGAATCAGGGTCATCCCCTTGATTTGTCCCTAATAAAATCTCCATAGTGCATCTCAAACATCAAAATTGATTTACTGTAAGCGAATTGTTGATCTCGGGAACTAACGGAATTTCTATGTATTTAGATGAGGGATATCCGTTCATATCTACCTTCAATACAGCGAATGGATAATTATATCCGTGATCTCTAAAAGCGACGACTACAATAATTAAAACAGGCAATTAATATATATATTATATATATATATATATAGGCTACTTACGATACTAATCATTCTAAATACTTCAGAGTAGTCTGATATCACCAAAAACACTGTGCAGGAGGAGAAGTTTGACTAAATGCATACAACATTTAAAAAAATACATCTCTGTTGTTGACAAAAATGCAAAAGAATAAAAACATTATAGTTTGTACAAGAAAATTATATTTTGTACAAAAAAATTAGCTTTATTATAAAGCAAGAGTATATATGAGTAGCACTTACATATGACATGATATTTGCTTTAGCAGAAGCCAAATATAGCTATTGCGTATTTCGAAACATGTAAAGTTGGTTGTCAAAAGGCTGTCTCATGGCATCATTTTGACAACCAAATAACGAACAATAAAAGCAATCGTTCGTAATTTCCGAGTCAAACGAATGTAGTAATGTTTGAAAATATTAAACAAATGTTCTGCCATTATTTACAATCCCTGAAAACATTTTCTATCTCATGATTTTAATACGTGCTTCTGCAATAAATTTTCAAATAATTCTTTAAAAATATCTTTGAAATTTCTTTTTATAATTATAAGTAAACAATAAAAAGTCTTCCATTCATTGATTAAGAAAACCTTTTATTAATTTCAATAGTTTTATTGATTCATTGATTTCTTCGAGTTTTAATTTTGCTTATTAAACGCTAAGCCAATGAAAACAGTTAAAATAACCAATTTAATTTCAAAACGTTAGGAATGAAAAAGGTAAATTAGAAGACAAAACAGAATATTTTCCATTTAAGAATCAGGAAATGAGAGAATATTTTTGATACTCTTGAAATGCATTGTGAATATCGATTAAAATAATTCAGAAAAATAAATACTAATAGGAGAGCTATTTAAATCTATTAAAAATAATTGCGGTTTTTTTAATTCTTCTATGAAGCAAAGTAGAATGTGGCATTACTCCGAAAGAATTCTCTTTACGAGACTTTAACGATTAATAAATTGTTTCTTTACTCATTTTCTAGTTGAAGTGCTACAATTATATAACGGATTTCCTGCTTTCCTATTTCAACTCGGGCGGAAATTTTGATTTTAAACTATATATAACATATAATTTATCCAAAAATTACTTAAAAAGGGGGATATAAAATAGTAACTGTCTGAAATTGAAATCTTACATGGAATCTGTTTGAAATGTTTTTTATACTGCCAGATAATTAAACGTAAAGACAAGTGTATTAAAATAACACACAAATAGATGTAGAATTTTCTTATCTAATTAAAATGCGATATGCTTATAATAACGAATAAATAATTCATTACCTCTACAAAAGCACGAGTTGGAGCTAAATATATTTATTTTACGTGGCCATAAAAGGCATTTTTCCAGTAACATGTAATCACTATAAGTGAACAACAATACTGATTAAATTTATAATTCTTATTATATAATCACGTAAATGTACATGATAGCAAAAAATCATGTGTAATATTACTTATTTTCATTTTTCTGCACACTTTTGATGAACTTTTCATGTTTCATGTTTGTAAGAACAGAAGTGCATTAGCAGCGAATGATTTTTCATTCACTTTATGGCACACGAGAGCTTTGAAATTATCTACACTTGTGTATTTGCGATCACAATACATCTTTAAATATTAATCTGTATTATTCTTCAATTTTAATTTCATGTAAATGGCGCCACCTGTTATTAAAATTTAAAAAATAATTTAGCGTTTCCACAATACTTATTATAATGAATTAATATACTTTTAAAAGAAAAAGTAAAATAAATTAAATTAAAACTATCAATTTTAATTTTAATAATATTAGCAATCTAAAATAAACATTATAGAAAAATTAATATTAGTACTCTATTAGACTATAAAAATTCTATTAAAATAAATATCAGTGTTTTTACAAATAATAAAGATAATCTTTTAAAAACTTATTAAATTAACTTTTTCAATTGTTTAGTTAAGAAGATTAAAACATTGCTTATCACCATCTTTATTAATTGGACTTCGGTATGGAGACTTCGCCACATATTCTATTTTTATGTTGTATAAATGTCATGATCACCAGATAACGAACCCAAAATTGGTTATTTTATATCCTTAGAATTCCAGACAGCGAAAACATGTTCATTACATCGTCAACATATGTTGGAATACAACTTTCCAAGCAAGTAAAGAAATAGGAAAATTACCTCCCAAAATACTTTAGAATTTCCAATAAGAATGAAATATTCTATTATGGTTTCTCATCTTTTACCGAACATCTACCTTGCATTTACATTTTCGCAAACATATTTCATATAATCTTTCGAAACATATAAAGGAAAAAAAAACAAAAAAAAACCTCACATTCCTGGAAGATTCGCTTGTGACATCAGGACAAAAAATAAAATACATTTTCAACTGATTAGGAAACTCCACATTAATTTAAAAAATCGTATTGATTCGTTGAAAGCTCGAAGTGTTCCTTCGATGAGTTTTAAAAGCAACGCCTTAGAAAATTAGATAAAATGTTTCATTCAATTTCGAAATATTTAGAACGAAGAAGGCAGATGAATTGAAGGGAAGAATATTATTTCTTCACTTCAAATCTTGAAGTAAAGGAATGAAGAGAAATGTCTCCTCTGGTAAGGCATATGCTTTTAATTAGTGATGCTGATAAAAATGTAAACGAAGAATTAATATCTGTAAGTATTCTGATGGAAAAGACGGAAATTAGTTTCTTTTTTTCGAAAATTTTAAATGAAACAAATTAAATTGTTCGATTACACGAGTGGACATATGAATGAACATATTGATTTCATTATTGGCTGAATGCATTTTTTACGTGTTTTATTAACTCCAATATTAAAAAAAGCTTGGCGCAATTATTTTGTGTGTCACTTTCGCGTCAGAATAAAGTGCTTTATTAAGAGCCTAATATCGATTTTAGATAATATACAAAAATAATTGGTGAAGATATAGTTCAAATACGCTAAGGCATCACTTTGAAGTAATTGTGAAAATTTCATAACATATTTTATATGCCTTAAGGAAATTAAAAGCTGTAACAAATTTAACGCAAGATTTGAATTTGCCACCATTCATGCAGTAGAGTGTTGGCAACCCTTTTAAAAAGAACCCTTTGGCAGCTGATAGTTTAGTGTTAGCAAAAGTGGAACGTTACATGATAGAACAATGTGTTTTCATGTTTGAACAATAAATTCAAAAGTAATGCAAGTCTGACGGCTGCAGTTAAAAAATTTCAGAATTATCCCCATAGATCATGCGATTTAACAACATTCGATTTTCTTTTATGGGGTTATTTGAAGTCAAAGGTCTATGTCAAGAAGCACGCGTGCATTGAACGAGGAAATTCAACGCTGCATCAACGAAATTCAGCCCCATTTATGCAAAATAGTCAGGGAAAATTTTGGCAAAAATGTGCCTATGTGCCAGCAAAGTGCCATGGAGGCTATTTTCTCGATGAACTATTCCATACATAACTCTATCCTCTGGACTTAACGATTCAATAAAATATAATATCCAAAAAAAATATTTTTATTTAATTCAAAACTTGCATTAATACGTTGTTTTATCATATAACGCTTCATTTTTACTAGCCCTAAATTATCAGCTGTCAAATGATTTTTTAATAGGGTTTCCAATACTTTACTACACGAATGGTGGCAAATTCACATCTTGCATTGATTTTGGTACACTATAATACATAATTAAATGTAGAATTAATAGAATACTTTTACAAAAACTACGTGATTAAGGAATACAAGAAATTTAAAAGAAACTGCAAATATAGAAATATAGCAAAATAATGTATATCTTTATTGTATCATATGAGTCAACATTCAGTTTCCCAGCGTAATCCGTGATATGCTTCTTAAAATTTAGTTTTCCTTGAAAGAAGCTAGCTTTATTTTTTAAATTTTCTTTATCTGAATGCAATGTAAGATACTTTATACTGAAATTCTTTCCAATCGATTGCGCTGTCCATTTGTTAAGGTCACGTTTTGATATTTTGGCTACCGTCAAAATGCGGATTTTCGCTTGAAACATGGTTAAGAAAGGAACGAATAGAAAGTTTGTGACTAGCAAACATATTTGTAACGTGAAAGTAAGTTTCTAAGCATTTTGCAATGTATATGAAATAAAATATATTCATGTGTTTTGTAATCATTGTGTAGTTATTACATTATACACATCATAATATAGTTAAAAATAAATTTTATGTTAATTATTTACGTTGAACAATTAATAATTACAGTATTGGAAAATCTACTATCGAGACTCTGACAAAACAATTGCATTAATTTTCCTCTAAAAAGCTAAAAAATAAAAAAAAATAATTTTACAAAATAATTACAACGATCAACTTCAGAATCAAATTCTACATTAAAATCTAATATTCATTTAAATTTTTAAAATATATACTTCTAATAACAAAGCCTTTTTTTCATATTTTACAATCTCTTACGGAATTTCTAATTTTTAAAGAAAGATACAATAAAATTTCAATACATAAAAGCAAAATTTTGATAAATTCATTAAATCTTAACTTATTTTTTAAAAAAAAATCTAATTAGACATTTGGTGAAATACATTCTTCAAAGTAAAGTAACAAACCATTCTGTGTAAAACCTTTGACATTTAAGTCCACTCTAATATCTTTTATAATCGTTTTCCATTTCTAAAACAATTACTGTCATTTTCGTAAAGCCATATTTTTGCAATCGTTAGTGCAATTTTTGCAATCGTTAGTGCACTAATCCTTGAAGACATTCGTAAAAAAGAGAGAAAAAAATATTTATCATTGGAAATATCTTGCTTCAACTAATAAGAATATTTTGAAGTAAAATTTATCTTCCATATCTGTCTATCCAATTCAATTTTCAGTTTTAGAAATTGTATTGATTATTTGGAAGATTTAACTTTGATTTAGGTCGTGTCAAAAGAGTTGCCATAGAAAATTAGGTAAAAACATTCATCTAATTCTACAAAAATGTTCGTAATGAATAAGGCAGATTAGAATAAAAGAAACCTTCAAAGCTTTGGATTTTAGGAACTATGAATAAAAACAGAAATACTTTTGAGAACTCAGGCTTTCTAAATTTACTTGTAAAATTGTTTAAAACAATGTGGATAGTTAGTAATGGCAGGCGATACATTTTATATTAGAAAGAAAATTTGTATTTATCTTTCAAAAACTTTCAAGTGGATCGAATTAAAGACGTATAATAAGAATATTTATCAAAATTGGAATCAATAGGCTTTTGTTAAGATTAGTTGATAAGATATCAACCTATGATTTCTTAAACGTTTTGCCTTTTTTTTTATCTTCAAAAATCTATTTTTCAATTCTAGCCTCATAAAATAGAGGACATTGAACTGATTTTGGGAATGTGTAATGCACAAGTATGAAGAGATTTCGAAGTTCATAAATTATTGTTAGGAACTCTTATGATGAAAAAATGCAATTTTTGCACTATTCCGAAATTCTTTCTTATTTGCTGATATAGAATTCTTTATATTGTATTCATACGCCGTTTCATCCATACTAAAAATAAAGATGAATACGTGTGTCCCAATGTGTTTGTGAGCGTGTGTATGGGCTAGACCATTTGACAAAACTACTAAATAATTAAAAATATATAAATTTGGTACATATATGTTCTTGAAGGCGATAATGTACATATAGGAGCGATTTTGTTTTTGAAATTTTAATTAAAATTTGAAATAATTAAATTTTCAGCAATAAAACCTGAAAATATTATCGCACAAAAATGAACTTTACATTGATTCAAAACTTAAAAAGTTGTTCTGTTAATGATACCAATTTAACAATTGTGGACATTTTTGCTGTATATTGGCAATTTTTATTTTCTCGTACTAAAATATTTATAAAAATAAAGTACCTATTAAATATTTTTTTGTATGGAGAAATATAATTTTAAGATGTAATTCATATTGTAAAATACCATTATTTTGGCGATTATCAAATTAAACCATACGCAATATTTTCCAAATATTTTATTTCATATATTTTGGGATAGATGTTAGTGTAAATATTGAAAACTTATGCATAGATAATTTAAATTTGAATGATTTTGTTTAAAATTATTTTAACATATCAATTTGGGATTTTCTGTTTGAAGAATATATCATAACATATTTTGATCTGTTATTATAATTAAATGTTTATATAGAAAACAATTCATTCATTCAATAAATGATGATTTTACATCAAATATAATATTTACAATCAAAAATAAATACCAAAGTGTTATAATTCAAATTTCAAAGATTTTCTTTACTCAAAATGTTTCAATCCCTTTCAACATTGTCATTGATATATGTTTTTAAAAATTTTATTTACAATGAATTTGGCGTTATGAAACAAGACACACTGCATATATAATATTTATAATGAATAATATCTTAGAATATCTACAAAAAATTTTCATTACGCAATAAGCATTTTTTTAAATCTTTTTTTTCTTGGATCCATATTTATAAAGGTTTTTGTCATTTCTATTACAGCTTAAGGAAAAATTCGGGGAAATTCTTTGAAGCATTTAGTTAAAATTTAATTTGATTAAATATTTAAAAGGATGTAGAAAATTTATGTACATTTATTTGATGCATGTAGAAAAGAAAACATAAAAAACACAAGCAGAAAAATTAATTATTTTGACCTGATACATGTAATTTATTAAAAATCATTAACAAATAAATGTATACATGTAGCATTTTTATTTTATGCAATCTTACATTTCCCCTGGCTAGTTAAAAATAATTATTTAGAATTTTAATTTCAGATTATTGTTCCAATGTAATATTTAATTAATTTGAATAAAAGGTTTAAGTTATTTTATAACCCTTTACATTCTAAAAATTATTTAACAGCAAAAATGATAAACCAGATCAATTATCAGTTCATCATATTCATATGGTAATACTCTAATGATTTTAAAATGCCTTTCATTTTTTAATGGATAGGTATACTTAACATCGCGCATCGGAAGTATGTTTTGATTCAGTTTTGGCAATTTTGAAGAAGGAGTCATATCCCCTTGATGCACTGAACTTCAGCACTGAATTATTAGCAGTTGGCAGTTTATTGCCAAGCGAAACAAAAAATGCCATGTTATCCAGATGGAGCTCTAGAAGAGCCCATATATTTGGATTAGGTTTTTAGAATAAAAAGAATATCAAATTCAACTAACTTCAAGATTTTTCTTTTTGACTATATCATGATTTTTTGTTTTATGAATCCATGGCAAATTAATTTGCAAGAACCAAGATAAAAATGAATTTGCGGTAGCCAGCAGTCACAGAAAATACTCAATATTGTAAGGAAAGTAAAAAAAAAGTATTCAAATTATTAAAATCTGATATTTAAGTCATTGACGAAAGGTGGGATAATTATCTGCAGAGAAATCAAACGCAGAAACAAAAGAATCCAAATAGCCAAATGTCATTTAAAATAATTTTGAAACATGCCATATTTTGCTATTGCTATTTCCTTTCGTACGAAGTATGCAACGATTAAGTATTATTGTTATCAAGAATTTCAAGTCAAAAACATAACAAGCTATAAAGATGGATTTAGAAAGTATTCTATCATTCTAACCTCACAAAAACTTCTAATGAAGTTTGCCTATGATAAGTCTGCTTGTCCATGAGTTGATGAATACGACCATTCGGCAATATACCCGATTAAATAAATGAAATTTAATACAAATTCCTATTATTACTAATGTAGACATTTATACCAAATTATAGTAATATATTCCTGTTATTGAAATAGTGAATTTCAATAACAGGAATAATTTCCCGATGAGCTATCGACTTAACAGGGCTCCATCCGTCGGAAATGTTTTTAATTGCAAAATTTGCACCAAACAGACAGATAACAAAGAAAGTTAATACTGAACTTAAGTTCTGAACTTTGCTTAAACTCCTTAGCTTATCGAGAAATCAGTTTAAAATCAATTACAAAATTTACACCGAACAGATAAACAAGGAAATCAGAAGCCGAATTAATAAAAAAGTGTTAAAATGGCAATATTCTACTGCATTTTGGGACATAATAAGAGGTTTATTCAATGTCTCTGCAATTATAAACTCCAAAATATAAAAAAGCAAGATGAAAATACAGTTTAAAGAAAAATTAAATACGGTTTTTTTAAATTACACAGTTACGTCCAATCTTAAACCATATCCCATGATAAAATGTCTTTCAATCTGCGCGTTTATATCTGCGTAAGCTCTATGATTCAAAAATCGATAATCAAAGTAAATGAAATTAAGTTTGTAGTTTGGACACTAAAATTGTAAATCGACAACAAAATGTGAACCTACAATGCTAAGAAAAAAGCTCAAAGAATTAAACTTTTTTTTTTCTACTTTACTGTCTAGATGCTTAATGAAATATTCTCCATATTATATAAGTATACGAAAAAGTCGAAGGATTAACACCCCAGCTTGTTTGTGAAAATTACCATCCTATTATCTGAGCTGATGTGTTTACAGTCATCTCTCAAATAATCCTTTTCGATATTCATCGAAGAAGAAAAAATATCCGCAGCTGAAAGCTTATTTACAGGTAGGTCATGAAAAAAAAAGTCATATCTTCACTGATAACGAAAAGCCACTTATTAATTTCAAAAGCCGTATTGATTCGTAGAATGCTCGAAGATTTAATTCTGTTGCGCTAAAAGTGACGCCATAGAAAATTAGATAAAAAGAGTTCATACAATTACAGAATGCTCACAATGGAGAAGGCAGATTAAGGGAGGGCAGAACATTTTCACTTCACTTCAGGAGCAGCTAATAAAAGAATGAAAAGAAAATCGCCTGAAAGTTGGGCTTTGAAATTTCATGGCATTGTCGATTAGAATGAACTTCAGTAGTTTAATAAAGATAGATATTAGCGGAAAAAATAATAAGATATTCTAAAGAATCAGAAAGGAAATTTATTACATTCAAGTGAAGGAAATAAAGGAATTTATTTTCTTTTTTAAATTTTAAGAATTCGTCATTATGCATGGAATAAATTTTTCAATGACTAAATTTAACTGATTTCTGTTTAGCTATTTTTTTTTCAATCTGAAATGATTGAACTTGCCCTTGTCATTTTGAGTTTGCTATTTTTAACCAAATGGTGTGCCTTTCTAGGACTGATATATCATGACAGATTGATGAAAACGTTTTTGATCATGTGAGAACATGATGCTTTGGTTTGGGGTTTTTTGCACGGGCAGAAAATAAAGGGCAGGGTCGTAAGAAGCTGTCGCTCGAAGAAGCACAAGGAAGAAAATGGGAATCAACGCGTAACAGCGAGATGAGGTTTCGAAAGTTATATATATGCAATAATACAATTCTTTTTGAGGGAAGGAGGGCGAATCAGACAAATAACTACTGTTGAATACTTTTTTAAATTGCTATCTGAGACTTATGAGCGATTAATTTTAAGTTGTTTTGCTATTTTCATTCTATTTATTGGAGTATTTTGGTTAAAAGTAAAATATTGTTTAATGATCTTTAATAAGCATAACGTTAGAGGGCTTGTTCATTTACGCTCTATATAAAAAATTATTATATTTACAACTGTAAGGATAATGGGTATAAAAGAAATTCTTTCAGAATAAACAATTTAAATTTAAAGCATTCTATTTTTCTCACTAGTTCCAAGGTATGCGCTCTAAATCAATTGAGGTGATATCACAGTGTACAAAAAAAAGAAATCTATAATTATATTTTGTTATGTAAATACATAAATTTTAGATTGATATTACAATCATAGTTTTAATTGACCAGAAATCGATATTATGCTTTTATTTGAATATGAATTTCTTAAATTAATAAAATTTCACTTATTTATATATTACATAGGTTCATTCAAAATCACCGTTTTTATCACAAATTGCTAATGATTTTGCTAAAAAAATAAAGTTAAAAACATTATTTAAACACAATATAGACGGAAGAACAATATTTTATTCCCCTACGTTGTAATTCTTCTCTTTTCGCTCACGCGTTACAGTAATCAAGTAACAATTCACTTCCTGTTGGCAGGGTCGAATTAAGCCTTCTACAAGTCTTTGTACAATTTGAATCTCGGAATTCTCGGAATTTTTTTTCAAGCGTTCGAAACCAAATATTATTTTATCGATTTTAATGGAATTATTTTATAAATAATTTTAAGTATCAAACTGTAACATACAGAAATAGAGAAGGGTTTAACTGCACATTATTTTTAAAATTTTGTTTTCAATATATCGCATACAAAAAAAAAACCCCGTCACACAGTTGATATTTAAGAAATTTTTTAAATAAAATAATAAAAAAGACAGTAATTTTCTTATCTAAATAATAGTTAATAATAGTATCGTACATTCTTTTATTATGAAATATCATACTTTCAGACGTATAAGATTATGAAGAAGTTTAAATATTAGTACTCAATTAAGAATGCTATAGAATAATGTTTCAAAAATAATTGAAGTAATACTTTATTTTGATTTCAATGTTCAATTGCACGATTTTTTTTGTTAACTACATACGTTATAATGACGTGCTATGCATGTTGATCTATACGCTTCTGCCAATTTATAGTCCAAGTAGTTAAATGGAAATACAAATTTAAATATGTTTCCGAATATCACACAAAGAATTTCTAAAGCCGACGCTCCTCTAAAGTTAGAGGCACTTAGTTAATTACTAATTTGCCTAGTTAATAATTCGTCCGTGATTGTAGGGCATTGAGTTGCATCTCTATAATCATTAAAAGGAGAAACGTTTCCTCTCACACCGTCATTCATTCTTTGCAACAAGAAAACGGAGCACAAAGACGAAACACTTTTGCATAGAGCGAAGAGAGAATGACATTTTTCAAACTTGAGATCACATAGAACTTTTCTCCCTTGTTAGCAATTTTTACTGTTCGTAAATTCATACATATGTGGAAGCTGACGTCATAAGAAACTGCCCATAATACATACAAGTTCCTTCTGCCTTCTTGTATTCAAAATTTCATTCGATTGCAGTTTATGACTTTTTTTATTGTTTGTAGTCAGATGAATCATTTTGAATCATCCTGTAGCTAATATATAAGACACTGTAAGAAATTAAAATTTTAAGCCAATATCTAACAAACAAACAATTTTAATTGGTTGAATTATTTAAATAAATGTTTCGGAAGACAAATTTGGTAGGTATTACAACTTTTTATAATATTTACGATTTATTATTTTATTTACCCAGATAGTCATTATCGTTTCTGCATAACAAAAACCAAAGCTTCAATCAAGTCATATTTTAATTGCTTTATTTAATTAGAATTTCGTGAAACAAAACTCTCCAGAAAAAAAAATTATAGCTTTAACAAATAAAAAATATGAATAACGTTGTAGTACTTTAATCCTTCGTAACACAAGGTTTCATATATGGTTCAAATTACAGGAGTACATGGCATCTTTCAGATTACATTTTTTTTATCTACAAGGTCTGAAGCTTATAATTATATAATTTAAATATATTTATTTTTGTATGTACAATTTGTACATACACCGCAACAATATAAAAACATTTCTTCGTGTTCTTACAAATAGTTCCCGTCGTAAATCTTAGAAGTTATTGAGAAAATAAAAAAGCCTAAATATCATTCGCCCTGATTTATACAGTCATTCTTGATTAATTATAATGAAACTTATTCAAAGAAAGAAAAAGAATAAGGAATAAAACTGAAAGTTATTGTGTAATAATAAATAGAATTAAAATGTAACGATAATAAATAGGAATAAACTAATTAACTTTATAAAAAATAAATCCTACCTCTCAAATCATATCAAACGTTTCCTTCATGTGATTCAAACAAGGGATTTTTTTCCCTTGAAGGGTCTGATTTCCGTTTGAAAATTAACCCTTATAACCCGAAAGTCCTATGAAATTGAGGTTCCGGTAAACAGGAATCAATACAAATACAAAAATAAAGGAAAAAAAACTATCAACAAATAAATATAGAAAATAAATAAAAATAAGAAAAACATGATAAACAAATTAAAAAAATTAATAAAAATAAATTAAAAAAAAATTTAACTATCAAAATCCCAAAAAATGGAAGAATCTGGAGAAACAGAATTATAGACACGGTAAAATACCAACGTTAAGAAGTTTAATTATCAATCAAGATAAACAAAAATAGAAGTACCAAATAATAAATTAGTAAAAATGTTACAATTTAGAAATTCCAACAATCAAATGGCAACCTAAATTTAGATGCCAAAATTAATAATTTCCTAAAAAATTCAGCAAACTAAAAGGTTAAAATATAAATTTCCGGATAAAATTAACAATTTCAAATTTTCCGTCTATAAAGCCACATTATCTCTACCCAATCATCTTTGAAAAGCTTCATCGCCATCTGTTGTATAAAAATATAATCAAAAGTAGGGAAACGAAACGAAACAAAACAAAAAAAACCTAGGAAGTGTGTTTTCACTTTTGAAATTCTGTTTAAATATTGATAAACCTATCTTTATTAATCTTTCAATATTACAATAGATTTTAGGAAAATTTAGAAAAAATAGAATAAATAAATATAAATTACTTCAATAGAATAGATTGGTGCCTCAACAAAATTCATTTTGTTATTAAAATTAATTTTAGTTCCAGTTAAAACTGCGAGTATAATTAAGTTTTTGAAAATTTTAGAATTTATATTTGAATGGAAATTATTAAATTTAGTAATTCTGATACCAACTTTTAATTTTAATTTTAAATAATGGCCAACGTTTTTCCCTTAAAAATTTCTATTTTGGTACCCAAATAGTTTCATTTCCATTGGTTTCCATTAGTCTCATTAAATTTCCTAGAATAAAGATTTATAAAATTGGTATTTTCTATGTATAATAAAAATAAACTATCCAAAAATTTAAATATTTGACGAATACTTAGAGATATCTATATCTATATCTATACTTATAATAAAGCTCAATGTGTGTGTGTGTGTGTGTGTGTGTGTGTTGGCGCTCTACAGGCCAGACCATTCAACCTACAACTACCAAATTTGGCACGTGTATATCTTGGAGGCCGGGGATGTGCACCTGGGGGTTATTTTTTCGAATTTTTAATTAGAATTTTATTTATTTAAAAATTAAGCGAAATTTTGGCGTGTTTCTGCTATAACTGCCGAAAATATTAACGCACAAAAAATATTTTTACATGAAGTTAAAGATCAAAATTTTATCTTTTAAATGATACCAATGTTTTAACCTTAAAATTAAATTTCTATTTTTAATGAATTTTTATATAAATATTTTAATTATATTTTTCAACAATTTTTTTCGTACAAAATAAAAAGAAAATTTAAGCTGCACGAGCACGTTTCGCATTCATGGGAAAGAATTAGCTTTTTTCAAAGTGTTGCCATCACATTGATTGCAGCTCCAATTAAAAATAAATCTTTTTGGAAATGAAATCTGCAAAAATAATTTTCGGCACGTGTCTGTAGGAAATGAAACAAATATGAAATATTTTTCCTAGAAAATAAATTCAAAACAATTATTTTATGATCTTTTACACTCTTTATATTATTAATCAAATAAATCAGTTTTATTTTAAAGCAAACTTTGTTTACTATGAACAGGATATCCATTGAAATCAGGGCCACACAGCTAATTTGTAAACCTTTAGTAAGACACAAATCTGCTAAAATGGTCTAAATGGAGAATGATTATATTTTATGTAACTTGATTCAATAAATGCTCTAATAAATAACGAATTTTTGATTTTACATAAAGCTTCTGCTGTGGAAATCACGAATAATAAATGTTCTTGAAACACTAATATTTCAAATAAAGAGTTAATTTCCAATCAACTAAATCAATCACTTAAACTGACTGATTTATGAAAATTTAAATATCATTATTCAATAAAAAAAAGGATAATTTTAAATTTTCCATCGATCGTTTCAAAGTAAATACGCCAATCAGCGCGCAGGTTTCTCAAGATTAATTGGCCTAAGATTATGAAAATGTTGTGTTTTTCTAAATTTTTAACATTCAAAAGTTTATAAATAAGTCTTAGTTGATCGTGGAAAATAGAAACATTCATTTATTAAAAATTTGGTGTGTCCAGAATATTTCTCAGAATATGATACCTTACTGCATTAAATTTAGATTTCATAATTTTTGAAATATATTTATAGGCCGGAACAAAATATTATTATTGATTTCATTTCAATCCTTTTAAAAGCAAAACTAAAATCTGAATTTTATACTGAATCTGAGAAACTTTTGTTGAATTATTCTTTGAGATATTACATAAATTATGAAAAATATTTTGTAGCTCACATAAGACTTAAATACCAAGCGATTCTGTTTGCAATACTCATATTCAATAATAATAATAATTAATAAATAACAATAAAGATGATAAATAAAATAAAACGCTTGGTTTTATTAAAAAAATATCTTTATATTAATTGCAATTTCATCATTTCCATTTTATATTAAAGTTGGAAGTTTTACTTGAAATGACAAATTAGCAAAATAGTAAATTGAACGAAACGATCTAAACAACAGTATAAGTTTGGTATGACTATCAAAATTTGAAGATTAAAAATGTTTTGTTTGAGAATCTATTAAGAGACCAGTTACTTAAAATATTTAATTGAAAATTGTAGCGATCGGTAATACTGGCGAACCGGCTAGTAGCCAAAGGCGGCTAGTACTTATATAAAGCTGTGTGTGTGTGTGTGTGTGTGTTGGCGCTCTACAGGCCAGACCGTTTGACCCACAGCTACCAAATTTGGTACGTGTATACCTTGGAGGTCGGGAATGTGCACCTGGGGTCGCTTTTTTGAATTTTTAATTGGAATTTTAATTATTAATTAAAAACTAACTTTTCCACCAAAAAAATCTTTTCATTTTCCCCTCCGCCAAATGAGTAAGGCTTCAGTTTTTTTCCCCACACTAATGAGGCTAGGGTTAGCATTTTGCGGCCAATTATTTCAAACGATTCTATTTATTTTCTTAATGTTTGATGCATTTAAAAAAACATTATTATTTAATCGATCTTTCAGATTCATTCTGAAGTACTTTTGAATTAAAATAAAACAGAATAAAGGAAATTAAAAATTTCTAATCTGCATAGCGTTACACAAACTGGGGTAGAAACATTCCGTAACTGACGTTGAAAATTCACGCATGCGCATTGTGTTCTTATTGTTGACAACAGAGTCCACCGATTTTCAACGGATTCTGACTTAATTTAAATTTTTAGGTTAGTTGTGTGCTTTTATAATTCAATTGTATTTATGTTAGTTATATATTTTTTGTATATCCTTATAGTTTTAAGGATATCGTTTTTTAATCGGTTTTTATTTTAACCTGTTTTTGACCGATTATTTTAAACGATTCTGTTTATTTGCTTAGTGTTTGATGCATTTAAAATTAAACATTGTTAATTAATCGATCTGGTCATGATGAATCTGAGAAAATTTTGTTGACAAATTCATGAAATATTACATAAAGTGAGATATATATCCTTTTGTGCCCATAAAGTTTAAACGCTCAATGACTCTGTTTTCAGTAATTATATTATAAAAAAATGCTTTGTTTCAGTAAAAAATATTATTATATTAATTGCAGATTCATCCTTTCCGCTTTAATTTAAAGCATAAATTCTACGGGAGCTAATAGAAAATTAGAGAGATACATATTACGTTGTGACTGAAGGTCTTTATAATATTATGAGTGAATTACAGGACTATCAAAATTTGAAGTTTTAAAATATTTTGATGAAGAAGTTATTAAAGTAGGAATTTCATAATATATTTAATTATTAAAATATTAACGAACATTGAGATTGGCGAACCGGCTGGTCGCCAAAGGCGGCTAGTAATTAAATAAATTGAATAAAAATTCATCTATGAAAAATAAATACAGGTTAAAAGTCACTTTTTTTAATTAGAAAAAAAAACGTTATGAGCCAAAAATAGATATAGAGCCAACATTTTCTAATTTAGAAATTTATTAAATGATTTGTTGAAAAATTTAAAAATATTGCCACATTGAGAAAAAAAAATGGAATTTCAACGAAATAAATAATTTTTTTTTTTTCAAAAATGATAAAACATACGTGGACTGACGCTTAACAGCTAAGTCATAAAAGATCGGATGAATGAAAATAAAGAAACAGTAACATTTGTTGGCAACTGATCGGAAGTTTCTAGAAGTTGCACTTATTCTTCTTTTGATTTTATATTTAATCTTGCTATGGGAAACGACATTGTGAACTTTGCTTTTTGTTCTCCTTTTCCATTTACTTTTAAAAATAATTTTTAAATAAAATTTTCTTAAATTTTATTCGAAAAACATTACTCAGTTCCTGAAGAAAATAACTATATTTTGAAATAATGGATTCTACTAGTAAATAACAAAATCTTCAATTGCTTAGCATTATAAAGTATTAAAACAATTGCAATTTCTTTATAAATAAAGCGATTGCTTTTTTTACATATTTAAAAAAATGCAAAACATTTATAAATTATATGTCGAATTTAAATAAAAAATATGCAATAGATTTCGTTTGAGATTTTTCATAAAAAGATTCACTTGATTAAGAATTTGAAAAATAGCATTTAAAAATATAAAATTCCATTGAAAAGTAAATTATGCAAATACAGAAATCAATGATATTGCTTAAACTTTTTTAAAGAATGAAATCAAAAACAATATATATGTATATATTAAATAGCCTAGAAATAAAGAATATTACATAAAATAACCTTTTTTTTTGCAATGACCAGTTCTTATCGGCTCTAATTGCGAGATGGCAAGCTGGAGAGATGAAACTCAAATACATAGATTTTAAACATGCATTTCTTGTATTACGATTCAAGCCCAAAATATTGAAAAGAAGAGTGATTCAGTACGAGGCATTGAAATCTTATTTTACTATTGTCCATTCACACAGAATGAATTAATGGTTCTCGCATTGTGACAATCAAAATCGAATCATTCTTCTCCATAATTTTCTTGGCAAAAGAAATTAGACCATTCAATTAGAATGCGTTTTAGAAAACAAATTATTTACCCAAGCATTGTTTCAATAGTTTAAGTTAATACACTCCATCACTTAAAAGGCTTCAAAAACCTTTACAATTCATTTGTAATATTTGTTTTAGTAAATATAAAGAATTATAAATCATTTAAGAGATAAATAAAACTGAACGAGTATCCTTTTTATATGTTTTTCAACAAAACCAATTAGATTCCCATTAATAGAGAATTTTAATTTCGGAAGACTGGATCGATTTATTTTTCGATTATTCTCGAATATTCAAACTATTTAGCAAATTTTTAAAAACAAATATTTGTTTTTCATCTGCTTATCAGTTAAATA
>JAPMOR010090856.1:0-19752 GCA_026543865.1 Argiope aurantia | reverse complement strand
ATTAATAATTTTCCAATGCGTGCGCCATCAACCGACCGGTACTAGTTCGGTCTCTGTTAAAAAAATATATTCCCTCTATATATGCATCAAGTGTTGTTTTATACTAACTTATAGTCGTTCGAGAGACTTACTAATCTGCGCATTCAAAGATGTTCTTTCCTTTACTAGCTTCCTTAGTGTTCCTTGGAATTTTCTGCAGTAGACATTCAACATCAAGCAACACACATCAACCAGATTCCTTCACTGCAACTGCAGTCTAAAAATATCACTCTATACTTTATCGATCATTAAGTTATCACTATCTTTTCAAATTATCTGCGTATCAAGTGCCAGAGCAATTACTAACTTGGTGCCTTTCAAGTAAAGTACTTGAATACCATCTTTTCTGTAACTTACTATACTGAAAAACATCCTATTGATCCAAAACCTTCTTTCTAGACTATCCCCTTGACAACGATCTACCAGTTTGCCACATTAATTAGAATTAATTTCACCTTGACAATCACTACCCATTCTTCAACTTCTGCTGTTATTCCATTTCGTAGGCATTTGGTATTCAACATACCACTAAACAAGGTTTGAAATTCTCTTGTTCCATCAATATGAAGGAATCATTTGGATCCGCAATTATAGAGGTTGCGTGTATCAAAGAAAAAAAGCATTTTAAGAAGAGAAACCTACAGTGTTTTAATATTTTATTTCTTTAATTTTAATGTACTTTAAATGAATTCAGTCACACTTTGGAGTTATAGAAGAGGATTTAAATTTATAGAAAGACTCCTTAGACTTCGTAAGGATGTCATGAAAATAAAAGGCGTAATTAACTAAACCTCCATTTACAAAATGGTGCTAATAAACTGTCAAAATTTGTAACGATGCCAAAGTTAGCAGGTTAATTATAATGATGGACTTCAAACAACATAATGCTATTATTGCCATATTGTGCCGGGGGAAAATGTTATTTTTAACTGGGTATTCGCAAATTATTTAAAAAGAAATCATGAAAATAACGGTGAAAAGTGCGCTGTAATTGTTTATATCGATAAGTACTTTAGTTCAAAACATTTTATTTTCATGATTAGCGACGATGGAAATTTCCAGTACGCATATGCAATATAAGAGAAACAGCATACAATTGCTAATTATAATGGATCCATAGTTTTAATGAGTGGAGAAGGTAAAGTAAATAAGCAACAATTTAATATTACTCAAAACAATAGTTATATTAAAAGATTGTTTATAATTACATACAGGGAAAAGAATCTCTATTTAGAATTTAGCAAGGTAAAATCTATATATTAAGAGGAAGAGAGATATTAATCATCTGTCATCTAAAAAAAATTAAGGACTCGAATGAAATAAAACAAAATAACATTTTTACTATCATGATATAAATCATTTAATGATTTTTTAAGGAAAAGAAAACATTACAGAGTAAGATTATTTTTTTTTTTTTTCAACTCATATATTAGGGCATCATGTTTGCAGACTTTTCAGTCACGAATTTGATTTTTTTTTTCTTATGCAACAATTTCATCTACAATGCTGCCTTGCGCTTGTTGGACTTTTTTTTCCCCTCTGAATTTTTTTCTGCTTTTCTAAAGCTTTATAATACCTCGCACGTGCTCATTAGCATATTGAAACAAATTGTTTTGAATGGGAACATTTAAAACATCTCCATAAAAATTTATGACATCATACACAGTTCTTAGTCCAATTAAAGACTCTTCTTCCAGATTTTCAACAAGTATATCCTTGTTGATACTAAATCCACTTTCCACAGCCGCACTGCCATGTGACAGCACAAGAATTATTTTTACAGCTTTCCAAAAACCAGGAAATTCTTTGATCTTAGTTATTAGAACAGAAATCATCTGAACGAATTTTTCATTAAATGAATCAAGTTGCTTTTGGTATTCATCTTTTAGATTTTTTAGGAAAATTTCAATTTGGATTTTTCTATGTTCTGGACATGCTGGAGGAAATTTATGCGGTGGAATCAAGAAATTGAAGCAAATCAACCATTCGTGTTTCACAGAATAATGCATTGTTCTTCAATAAATATGGATTTAAACTAGATACTGCTTTTAAAACAGCCACATTTTTGGGCATACGTTCAAATAGTTTTTTATAATATTCTTTACAAGCATAAGGTTCTCTGCTAAAAAGCCTCTCTTTTTTCAGTTTTCGTAGTTCTTTCTACTAGTAATCAAGTAGTTTGCTAGTAGCATTAATTTTGGATTTTTAGGATCATCAGCTCTATCAAAAGGCAACTGTCTAATGTTTTTGCTTCTTCGATTAGGCTTCTTTTAACAATATTTCTCATTAACTGTTTAGAAATAATGAAAGGATTTTCATATAAGAAAGGCACCATTGGTTCAAATGTCTGAATTTTTTTAAGAAATGACTGAAGAATATCACCAATGTTAGGGTAGATGCTCATTTTAGCCAGAATCGATTTATCCTGAAAGGCATTTATATCTCTAGGGCAGGTCCAGGCATTTTTTTAATACTGAAATCTATGTATTTCTTTATGATATTAAAAATTTTTAGAGTACATTCGCAACTATAGACATTTTCTACCCACCGGATAGAACAAAACTTCAATTGGGAATTCGGAAGAACCTGCAACTTGCAGGAAATCGGCACGTCTAGCTGAAGTGTCTATAAATGTTCTATACATTGCTCTTAAAGTAACATCTACTTTCCATCCAGTAAATTTATGTCCATACTGAAACGCTCTGTAGATTATGTGTAGTCCAAAAAGTTCCTAGATGTAAGATTTTTCGGTCATTTCTTTGACGTATTTTTTAAATTTGAATTTGGGCCATTCATATTGATTTGTGAAAGTAAAAACTTGTCCAAACTTGATATAACTTCTTTAAAATTCTCAAACTGCTCTTGAGCAGCGGTATGCTTTAAAAATGATGAATTCCAATGTCTTGTGAAGACTTTATTGGTTGATTCATACCAGTATCTTACAATAGGATCCATTTGGCAATTTTTGTGAAATGCGGTCCAAAACTTCTTCATAACGCATATTACAAAGCATATTTTATTACTTAAAGATTTCCTAAGAGATTGTTGATAAGATGGGGCTAATTTTTAACAAATAATGTGCGATATTTTTGTACGATCAAATGTATATTTCTTGACTATTTCACTATCAGTGAACATATATGAAAATATTTTTCATATATCATTGATTGCATTAAAGGACGAGTATGGTGCCGCAAATTATTGTCAGTAAAAATTCAGTTTTAAAGTACTGTTCTTGAACTGAAAAGGCTGCAATCGGCCCTTTTTTCGGACTTATCATCTTTTGATATATATACCTTATAGACACAAAATCCAATATTAATGATGACTTTTTTGAATTGACGCTTAATTATGCTTGTTTTCTTCTTTTGGTATGACTAATAAGTGCCTCTTTTCTCATATAACTTTAGCTTATTGTCTTCTTATAACGCGAGCAATTCGGGACAAACGGATTTTGCGGAACATTTCTAACCCATTTAAGCAAATTCAGTATTTATATATTTATTTGTCCAATCCATATTAAATACGGATTTTGAGCAACTCATTCTTTTGAAAAAATTCTCTAGTTTACTCTTAATAAACTCAGAATGTCTCAAATAATAAACAACCATTCAATAAATTCAAGTGTGAGCGATTAAACACCACCGCGATACTTCCGCAGATTCACTGTTGCTATTCTTATCAGAAAAATGTATTCTATTCTCTAATGCAATTACATGCTCATTAGCTGAAATTCGAAAATCTTGTGGGAAAAGAATATCTGTCTCAAACCAAACTCAGAGTTTTCTGTACATAAAAAAAAAGGATGATGCTTCCGCGATTACAAAGTTTTTGTTTCATTTTCCAAGCTATGGCTGTGATCTTTTATTCTTGAAATGTGTAGAGATCGGCATTTTTAGATTGAAAAAAAAAAGTACTTTTCCAGATAAATTTTCAAATTTCTCTGCATTTACCCTGTTTTTTAGATGATTTTTAACTTTCTTTTATTTCATTTGATTCCCCGGTGTGGTAGAAATCCTGGCAAAAGAATCGGTATCTTCTGTCAACAAGAATGTGCTGCGTTCTCGATAAAATTTTCGTACATCAAACTGGTAACGGATTTCAAGATAAATATCCTTTCTCAACCCGAAATGTCACTACGTACTTCCATCCATTAATGAACCTCTTTTCCAATTACGTCCAAGGGCGGGCTATTAGCGACTTTTCAGCTGCTTCCCGTAATAACAAGACTAATAAACCTCGAACGAACGCGTAAAATTAGATTGCTAATAAACTTCCCCACTGCCGTCGGAAGGGAGGGATGAAGAAAAAAAAAGGACAACTCCTCATAAAATGGACCGAACGAGATTAAAGCTTCTTAATTGAAGAACCGAGAACAAAAACAATTAAGAATCTTTTGGTCGGTGTGGGAGGCTGTTATTCTATGGGGAGGAAGGTCAAGCGGCACTTAAGCAGATTGAACTCGCTTCCGTTCGTTCTGGGAAAGAGTAATTATATTTAAAAGCTTTGACGACTTGCGGAGATTGGAAACATGAGGGAGAGTGGGCCGTTCTTCCCCTGTGAACTTTATTGGGAAACGTGGTTTGAAAAATGGATTGATTCCAGCTTTTTTTCCAATCCAACAGATGCTCAAAATTACCATTACTATGTGTGTGGTATTCATCTTATAAATTCAAAGATAAAATTGATAGCCTGTCCCTCTTAGCACCCTTTTGCGCCCAAGAATGAATGAATGCTTCCTATTATTCATTTATCAGATAACAGAATTTTATTTAATAAGGCTAGAACAATGATTTTATTGATTTAAGTTATTAACTCGTTCTTCAGAAGTAGTTCCGTTATTTCCTGAGATATAATTTGGTATGAAGAAAAAAATAAAATTTTAAACCTGACATCTTTATTTTGGAAAAATTAATTCTTCATTATTAGAGTCAACATGAGCCTTACAAAATCCTAGACCAAACTGAAAAAAATTTGGATGCATTCGATATATTCACCTGTTTTAATAAATAACATATAACAAATAATCAAATAATATAAAATTTAAATAAATAAGGTCAAAATATTTTTAGAAATTTTAAAGTCAAAACATTTAATAAGAGTTGAATTTATAATTTTAATAAATTTATATGTTAAACTTATATTTCAAAAATTCAAAAAGTAAGCAATTTTATTGTTTCTTTTTTTATGCATTATACAGCAGCTAAGTTTTCTAATGAAATAAGAGCCCTAAAATATTATTTATTCACGATCGCTGAGGGTAGAAAGTACAGACGTATTTAATTTATGAAAACTATTCGAAAATATAAACATAAAAAAAAATTATTGACTTCAAATTGCTGTATAGTTTAATATCATGTTAATATAAAATACGATGACCAGTGAAAAAAATACGAATTCGTAGTCAAAATATTTTTATTGTAATTTCCATTTTAAAAATAAGATTTAACGCATCTCAGTTTACATAACGTAAGGGTAGGATTCACCATGTCGTAACATTCTGTACTCACATCATTTTCTAGATTGAATATAAAAACCGAAAAGTGTAGTTCAGGCATCCATTTTATGGACTGTTATATCTAAAATTTGATAGATATCGACGGTTTTCGTGTAAGGACCACATATGAAATTCTATCAACTCATTCCGCCATCATCTACGCAGTTATGTTCCAAAATAAGTGTTTCATACTCGAAAATGTCTAAACATGGAAAATCATCAAAATTTCAAATTGGATTTTTTTTTATGAATTCAGTAATTTCTCTTTCTATAATATTTTATTAGAAAGAAGTAAAACTAATTCTTCCATTTTGCAAAAAATGTGAAACAGAGTTATCCCTTAGAAGCTAGAAGGTCGGATATTTTTGTCGATTACGACTCCTTCTGCAAATATTCCCTTCGTGTACGAGAAAAATAAATAGGGTATTTCAAATTTATCACGGATCAAAATGGTTCCATTAGATCTTCTTTCCTTTCAGCAGAGATCGCAGTTTTGCTGACTGACGCCGTGCATTCCTTAGACTGCTGATTACTTTAAATGAAAGTAATGCAAAATCGATATGACTCGTGTATTCAGCAGTGTGGTAATTGCAGCTCCGCTTTCCTTTCCGTCTGTTTCTTTGTAATTACTTTCATTTTCGAAATGCGTCCGGACTCCAACAAAAGGATCAGAATTCTCCCTGATTCTTGGAAACATGCGGGACGAAATTAAATGTTCTTTGTTTTACTAAGCTATTTATTTCCTGCTTCTGAAGTGATGCCGAGATGAATCTCTGGGGCACAACAGGTCGAGACTGGAATAGTTTTCGAATGAACAAATGAATATTTTCAACTCTTTTATTTAGTCTCCAGGAAATGGCCAAAAAATTCGAAAATGAGATTTTGATGAAAAACATGTTTTAGCAATGCATGGACTTTTCTATCTATAAATACAGTAACTGAAAAATACAAAGAGTTAAAAGAATGAAAAATCTTATACTACCCTCTCTCTAAAATCGTAGAATTTTATTAAAAATATATCTTTGTCAGTCTGTCTGTCCGTATGCGAGCACATTTTCTCCAAAACGTGATGAGCTAGATACTACATAAAATTCGGTATATGATTGTTAATTCGAACAACATCCATTAAAGTATTTACTGTTTATCTAGAAACGCTTGTGTGAACGCTATACTGACAAATGAATGAAATTTGTTATTCGGTAATCTCACCGAAATTGTGTATCTCCACCTTTGATCTCCCTGAATTCGAAACACACGGTTTTTGAAGCATGTTTGTCTATGCTCACAACTCAAAAATGAAAGAGATGAAGGTACTTTTCCGTTCCGAGGGCCATTGGCGACAGTTAAATTATATTCGCCAAATTGCCAACAAAAAAAAAAAATGCTAACATTTGGCGATTTTTTTACAACCCTCGAAAACGGAAAAGTACCGAGATGAAGCTCGACCCGTGATCTTTTATTCATAGTTGTAGATTTATGTCGAATTTTGGATATGATCTTTCAGCATGAATCAGCTATGCAACTGAACACAAAGCTCGGGAAACGCAGCGATTTAGATAGATGAAATTTAGCCTAAAAAACTGTAGATTTGCATCAAATTGATTCCTATTGGTAAAAAAGAAGAGGTCCGCTTCATTATGCTTCGAACTTTAATACAAAATGCGTCACATTTTGCATTCACATCAGAAAGTTAGTTGGAGAACAACTAAGTTGAGTGGTTTCAGCTGTATTTGTTTCCATGCATGTATTTATTAGAGTGTAAAATGATATGACTTTTTATTGTAATTGTAGATAATGAAAGGCATGTGTGTGATAACATTTTTTGAAGAGAAATAGCAATGAAAATGATTTGCAGTTATTCGGTTGTTTAAAATTTTTGAGCTCTTCTGCGCGTTCGTATATGGAGAGATATGTTGCTTTTGAATATAGAATGAGTTTATCCTACCGTTTCCTTTCTTCCCTGATGAATGTTTCCTAAGGGGAAATGAATGTTTAGAATAGCTGTTTGAATTTATAATAAGGTTGCAAGAACTCTGAATCTTGCTAAAATCCTTTTACCCTTTTAATTTTCGTAATATGTATATTATTCCTGAAAATTAAAACAGACGCTTCACTTGAACTCTGGGCAGAGGTATGGATAAATGGCAGCCTCAAAGTGCTGAAAAGGGCAAAGCATTTACTGAATTTCGTTTGAATCCATCAAAAGCAAAAGAACTATATAGATTTCAAACGAAGAGAAAGACAGTTTTTAAATATTGTAATTACAAACTATCGCTATAAATTAATTACTATGTTTTGGGATTTGCTAATGACCCAATCTTGTTCAACATTAACGAAGATCTTTACAAAAATTTACGAAATTGCTTGGATTATCTTTAATTTTCAGACTGGCAACTGAATATTGGAAAGCCCAAATTTATAGTTCTTTTAGATTGCGCTGTCTGAATTTGACGTTGTCTTTGCGGCTGCCATCTAGTCCAATTCTATTATTAATATCAAAATATGAAATTATGGAAACCCATATAACAGTTGAATTGACCATCCAAAATATGCCATTATATCACATACCTAAATTTAGGACCAGATGAAGGAGGAAGCGTGACATCTGTTTCCGAGTTTTAATAAAAGGGTATTTATGATATGAGAAAAGAAGTTAAAAAAATTATTGGAATGAAATAAATCTATAAAATGAGCATGAAACTTCAAGAAGGCCTTATTGGATTTGGAGTAAATTATAAAAGTGTGTTCACTTTGAAAAGTTCAATTTTTTAAAATTTCAGTTAAAATTTTCTTACGAAAGACGTGCTATATAGAATGGCTTGAATATTCCGGAAAATGCAACTTTGTGAGGAAAACAAAATGCCGTAAATACTTTTATACATATATAAATCCATCAGATGAAAAAAAACTCTGTTTTGAAGCATTTTTATAAAATTAAAAATGGTTCTTATAAGATCGTTATTCACAAAAATAGAAGGGAAAAGTGAATCTGAAATTAGTTTTTATATACCTGAATTTTTAAATTTTTGTGCTAGCACACATTGTAGCATAATAATTGAGATAAAATGTTGTGAGAAATTTGAATTTTTCTATTACTTTTCCAAACGCCCGTTGCTTTTATTTAGTGTATTTCCTTTTAACAACGAAATTTAAAAATTAAGTGAAAAATTTAATTTAAATTGATACGCCTGAAAAAATAACGAACAGTGGCAATGTCTTTTCGAGATGGTCATTGTTTCACAGGTTATCCTGAAGGAAATCTGTCTAAAATAAATTTAATTAAAACCACAAAAGAAAGTTTTCTAATCAATGGAAGTTGAAGATACTTCCCAAGGTTCTTCAATGTGAGCACAATGTACAATATTGGAGATGTCTAAGCAATCTTCAATCTCATGTCGTATGTTTCTCGCCGTATGCGAAAAGACAGTTGTACAAATTACAGAATGTTTTTAATGCAAATTTTCCAATGGGTATTGGAAAACAATATTCTAGATGTATCCCTTAGAAGAAAGAGCCAGGGGCATCGTTTTTCCTAGCTACGCTCTTTATCTTTTTTTCCTTCTTCTCTCTCTCTCCCCCCCCCCCTTCTAGAATACTTATTTTAGCAACTTCTCATGTTTTGATTGAATGCCTTTCTTGTAGTTCAGTTTCGTATTTTTCATGGATGTTGGACATTTAGATTGTGCTAAACAATAAAAAAACTGAACATAAATGCGTATACTTATGGTTAATTCCATTTCTCAGTTATCAATGATTGGTAAGAATAAAAAGGCTCTTAGTACGAAATATAGCATCGTTATATGAAAAATTCTTTTAAATGAAGATCTGCGGCAACTGTCTCGTGGTTTTTAAATAACTTATAATATTTTTTTTCTGGCAGTTATCATTCCAGACACTGTACTACTATTATGATGCGATATGACAGTATAACTAAGACGTTCCTTAAGTTACAGCTTTGAAGATCAATTAAAAGGATAATTTATAGGTCGTCTCTCATGTTAATTTGAAAATAGCGACATATCAATTCTTCTGTAATCCATAAATATTGTAGACCATAATGATACTGTTCATGCCATGTATATTTTGTGATTGATTCGTTTAATACATCACATATTTGAATAACAGAAGTTCAAGTTTCTTTTTTTTTATTAGAGAAATGTGCTGTTGTTTTCCTTTATACCTTAAAAAAACATTTTAAAGAATCTACTTAATGTTCCCATATGTATGTTTCGAACAGTTTTATTGTTAAATTCCAATACGATACTTGAATTTAAAAAAAAGGATCAAAAGTTAACAGTGGCCGAATCTTAATCAGATATCGTGGAAGATAGTTTACATTCTTAGTCCAGCTCCAGTTCTCTTAATTAACTTAGCAACTCGCCTGCTTATCTGGAATGAGAGTTGAGCGGAGAAAGAACCTTTATTCTAAACAAGCGATAAGACTTAACACTCAGTGAAAACAGTGGCCATTTCTTTCTGGTCCCGTAAAGTACCTTTGGCAATCGAAAGTTATTTGTTTTAATCCCGCTGGAACCCACCAAAGAGAGAGGCTTATCCAAAATCTCTCACGCCATTCTTAATTAAATTTAGGGATTCTCCCCACGACGGCCGATCTGTAAATAAGAAGTCCTCCCAAAACTCTTGATCATGCTGGTCGCAGGATTCAAAGTCCTAATTAAAGTACTTCACCAATTAAATCTCATCATTTTTTTCCTTCCTTTGAGATGAGTGACCGGATTGCTGACTTCGAATGAAATGTTTGTTTTTCTTTGGGAAAGGAATGGTTTGTTAAGGGACCCTTGGAACAATTTGATGATCAACAGTTTGGTCGCGTTATTCTTGACTTTAGGGAATTCTAAGAACTAAAGGATCATGTGACTTGACGATTAATCAAATAATTATTTTAAGAATAGTTCCTGTAAGATATGCGTCTTCTTGCAAATAAATAATAATAAAAATACAACTTTTATATATATTGGATTTTTTAAATCTAAGTAATCTTCTTTCCATTTGTCTATAATAAAGCAGCTATTCTAAAGATAAAATTTAAAATTAAGTCGATTACAGTGTGTCAAATTAATTCTGCCAAATTTATCAGCATACTTTGACTAATATCTAATCTCTAACTGGTATAGAAGATGGAAACAAAGCATGGAGTATCTCTTATATTAGTTGCACATTTGTATAATTCTCATTATTGTTATTTTCTGTAAATATGCTTTAAAAAGTTGTTTCTTATTAATTGTACTTGGCATTTGGCAATTTGTTATTTAAAGCCAATAAACTAACATTTACTCATCAAATTCCTCATAAACTGATTACTGTAATTTGGAATTTTAGGCCCCCCCCAAAAAAAAAATAAGTTGATTCGATGTTTCAGAAGTTATGTGTTGCATCTGTAGTCGATTTCAGGTCTCTCATATAGTATTGGATCAAATTACATTTTTCATTCCAGTAGTAGATTCAAAATATGGAATAAATCTAATAAAAAAACTAATGAAATTAATTTTTTCCCTATATGAAATGTGTATATTGGAGTAAATTGATGGAGTTCGTGATTTCGATGTATCCTCGCATTTTGGACTTTCCCGAATTTTATAAACACTTTCCTCGTCTGTTCTTGATTTCTGAATTTGGTAATTCAAAACGTTATGGAATTTGGCATGCTACACTTATATCACGGTTATTATTCTTTATAAAATTTTGGGCAAAATAGATCGGCGAGAAGAAGAAAATTTCTATATATTAAAACGAATCTGCAATATTATTTTCCTGCCATGTTCATTTTTATGGTTGGAAAGAAAGATTGATAGAATTTCTTAAAGAATGCTGGTTCTTGACACCCGATTTTGGCGTCAAAAATGAAATTTCAGAAAATGCAAGATGCATTGCCTTATCTTTTTTATTTTTTTCACCTCACATCTTTTATTCTTCTTAAAGTTAGAGGAAATTTTTAATTTTCATCCATTTTTTAGATTTCTTTGTAAAAATCATGACTGACAAGAAACGCATCTGAAGAAGAAAGCTGAAAATAAGAAAAAGAGCAGCTTGAAAATATTTTGAGCTATTATATCTTTAAAATTGAATTTTTCAAAGAGCGCATTTTTAGTTGCATCACGTATAGTACACACGTGGGGATATACGAGTTTACGCAACTGTGAAGCATTGTAGAACCTGAGTTCTTGTGATTAGAATATATATATTGTTACGAATTTTTACCGGGGTTCGTTTGGATTGTGGAAGTTATATGGTGTGGAGAACGCTCAATCAGCAGGCGGCAGTAGTATAAAAACAACGACGTTTATTTACACGAAGACACACAGGACAGCACAAAGACGACAACTATATACAGCACAGAGAAGACAATTATCTTCAGCCGCGAGACGTGCAACAGCAGCACACAACAAAACTTTACTGCAGACAGTAGCGCACAGCTTAGTTCAGCACTAGCTTGACTCCGTCGCTGCTCTGCTAATCCCTGGAAGACCTGTTTTTCCCCATCGATTTCGACTACTCTGCTCTGTCGCTTCCGACTACTGCTACTACTCCGTCCACTCTGACTTCTGACTACGACGACTCCTGCTCTGATGATGGTAAACTTTTTGGAGCACCCGCCTTGCGCAGCAAGTCTATCTCCAAGATCCTGGTAGTTTTGAGCCCTGGCGTCTTAGAATGCCCTGGTCTTTTGGTCCTAATGGTTGAGAAAGTGGAACGTCGTTGTCGGTTCCAGAGACAGGGGAGAAATGGTGAGGATTCAGGAAGATAATCGTGTTCGGTCCGTGAGACAGGGGATTAGGAGCGGGAGCGTGCCTTGTCGTCCAATGGCGGGGCGTTCTTCAAGTAGTGGGCGGAGCCAGTCTATGGAGCTGTGTGAAACCAAGAGAGTGTTGATTTTGGCAGTTGAGTTGCATGAGGATTGAGGCTAGGCTACTGTTTTCTGTCAGCGAATCAGAATCGTTTCTTTGCAGGGTGGGTTGGTCGCGACATGAGAACTCTGAGTATCAGTTTATGCTGGGTTATTAGAGCAGTAGTTCATTGCGGGGTCCTTTAATTTTAATATCAGGGGTGTACTTGTTTATTTGGGCTATTGCATCGTTATTATTGTTATCCATGCTATTGTAGAATTTAACTGAGAGTTGTTTAATAGTTTCAGTGAACGTTTTATAACTTAATGCTTTACAGATATGAGTAGTTCTCATGAAGCGACTCCTGCTCTGGCAGCTGCAGACCCTTTTATAGGTCTCAGGAGGCGGGGCTAGAAGCCTCTCAACCAATCAGGAACGTTCGAGGCGTATCTCGGTTCCTACTGGACGGATCGGAAAAATTCTCGACTTTTCGCGTATAATTTATTTTGTCGCCAAATTCGTCGCCAAGTTTGTCGCCAAGCTCTGGTACCCCCGACGCGACGCCCGGACTCCGTCGAATTTAAAACTTTCTTTCTGATAGTGGAACAAACTATACTGGGAAGCTGAATTGCAGATTTGTAACAATATATAGAATGCAGATGAATTGAAATTATATATGTGTATAATTCATTACTTCACTATTCAAAATAGCCATGTAGTTAAAAGCAGTTATAGTTTTGTCTTGAAATAAGAGCTTTGTCATTTTAAGTTTCTTGAAAATATGCATTTTAATTGCATTATTTTACTTGCATGTTGTTATTCATGTGCAGTAATAATCCAATTAATATATTTACCTACTGCATTTATTTACTGATTTGCTACTTCCAATGAAGATATCAGACGTACTTTATAGTGATTTTTAATATAGGTAAATATTTTTTCTTGTGCAGTTTAAACTAAATAAATAAAGAAACCCTCTTCTACTACAGCTTACGGCCACATCTATATCAATTGATGGATCATACGTTTTCTCTCGTGTAAACGAATAGTGCGAACTGGCTTGCGCTTTCCTATTAAGAATTTAAACTTGATTCTCTGCCGCGCTGCTAAATATGATTGTAACGATGCGTAGGGTATTATTAATTAGTTTAAGTGTTCTTAACTTCCGAGCATAGTTATTTTTGAAGAAGGATGGCATTTCAAATACCGTTACTTAATAAATTTGGAAGCTTCATTAAAAAATTTAACTAGTAATTTGACAAGACCTAAATTGAAGCTTAATTATAATTTGAAAATGGAAAAAAGAAGGACAGTATCTGAAAATGATTTGACAGAATAGCATTATATGTTTATATCGACAATTAGATTTTCCTAGGAGTCATCAAATCAAGTGAGGCATCAAGTCTTGCAAAAATTATTCGCTCTTAAGAATTCTTATTATTTTTTTGTTCTTGGGGTGTTACATATTTCCTTAAGAGCTTCGTTCTAATTTAAATCTAATTTCTACAACAAATATTTGGAGAGTCTTCCGTGTTTATCATGAGTCGGAGAACTTTTTGAACATTAATGTTTCGAATAAACCATGGCACGTTACTAATTTTAGCATATCTTAGTTTAAAAAGTATTAGATTTTTTTTAAATATATGCATTGAAACGATGAAGAAAAAAATTAGTGTACAAATGAATTAATTTAAAATAATTTTAAAGAGTTTCTGGGAAAATGTGAAATAATTTGTTTCAAAAGTCCATATAATTGTGCTTATGAAGAGGTGTTGCAAACATGAATATAAACTTATAAAATAAGTTTAGTCCGCTATTTGCATTTCGATCTGTATCAGTATCAAATTCATTAAATGTATATCAATTGTTTTAAAGAATTCTAACCGTATTGAATATTTGCATACTGTCTGTCGATCACAAGAATAGCTCCCGCCAAGAAGTCTATCTAGTGGCGGTCGCTGTAGTAACAGGACTAGTTCATTTCTAATGGGGATTAAGCGTGTAGGGAATTGGCGGAATTAAAGGTTACATCACGTCATTCTTCTTCTCGGATTTAAAAGAGTTGCACGCGTTATCTTATCCTTGTGTTTATTTTGCTTTTAAAATTATTTGTTCCTTACTGGTTTAATTGATTTTACTAATTTGCTAAACTTGCAAGATGGCCTTTAAGTTAAGGAAGGGTGAAATTTTGAAATCGCAGGCACGTAAAATTGTATATAATGCTGCGGAATTTTGTTCCAATGAAGCTTCATCGAAATCTGCGTTAATTCCACTCCCACAAGCTCTGAAAAGGGCTTCTCAAGCAACTGGAATTTCTGAAGCTACAATAAAAAAAAAATAAGAAAGGAAGTTTCATCATCGAACTCATCGACAGTTTTAAAATCACCCGGTAAACACCGTAAAAGACCTAGTGAGCGAAACTGTGAAATAGACGACTTTGATAAGTGTGTTATACGGCAAACAATTCAAGACTTTTACATAAAAGAAAGGAAAGTATCATCCCTCAGAAAATTACTACCCGTGATGAAAGAAATAATTGGATTTTCGTGGCAAAAAGACACATTGTGCAAAGTCTTACATTCAATGAATTTCCGATGGAAGAAGTGCGTGAATAATAAAAAAGTACTCATGGAAAGACCAGATATTGCTTTTTGGAGACACAGATATTTGAGAGAAATGAGATGTCGCAGGAAAGCTGGACGACCGATTGTCTATATTGATGAAACTTAGGTAGACAGCAATTTGACATTTAAGAAATGTTGGCAAGATGACACAGTTTTGGGAGCTACAGCAAATGTTAATTCGAAAAATAGACTTATAGTTGTTCATGCTGGATCATCAACGGGTTTCCTTACGGGTGCTTTACTAGTATATAAAGCATCAACAAAAAGTGGCGACTATCACGGACAAATGAACTATGAAAACTTTAAAAAATGGGTGTTGGAAAAACTTCTTCCAAATTTGCAACCAAACAGTGTCGTATGCATGGATAATGCACCGTATCCTACGACTGTCGAAAACCACACTCCAACGAAGTATTCTACAAAAAAAGTTATGATAGACTGGTTGAAAAACAACGGAATACCCTGCGATCAAAAAATGCGAAAAGCAGAACTGTTCTCTCTTATAGACAATAATCTTCCATAAAGATAATTTAATAGAGAAAGAAGGACATGAAGTTATCCGACTACCCCCTTATCATTGCGATTTGAACGCAATCGAATTTGTGTGGTCCTCTGTAAAAAGAATAATAAAGGAACGAAATGTTATTGGCGATTTAAGTTTGGACAATCTGAAATCTCTTCTTCAAACAGCTATCACTGAAGTTACTTCGGCTGAATGGGCAACGCATTGTAAACACGTAGAAAAGCTTGAAAATAATTTTTGGTAGAAAGATGGACTGTTAGAAGATTTAGTGGACGAACTGTCATTTCAAATTGATACCAATGATGATTCTGATTCAGAAGAAACCGAAACTTGTGAGAGTGATTTAGAGGATTTTGAAATGCTTGAATGAACATTATTTTCGAAATTTAGACAGTATTTTATTTGAAAACTGTTGAAAACTGTTTTGCCTTAGAAATTGTTGGAAAATACATGCTGAAAGTTTAATAATCAACGAAGTTCTGTCATTGTATTAATAATCTAAAGTCCTTGATAATTATTAATAGTTATGAAAATATTAAACGATTATTAAAAAGTTAAATAATTACTTTTTTATTGTAATAATTTTTATCTTTATTGCATATTTATTAATATTTCATTTTTATGTCTAAAAGTTTAAATATTATTATATAATTAATATATTAAACAATTCTTTTTCACTCTTTATAAATCAATTTAAAAAAATCGCCAATACGTCATCAAGGCGATCAGTAAGCCAACATGGATGCCTTTCTTTTTAAATCCCCTATTCAAAATAGAGCAGGTCTTGTTTCCACAGCAACAGACTATCGTAGACATATTGGCGGGAGCTATTCTTGAGGTAGACAAACAGTAATTGCAAGTATTCTGTTTATTTTGAAATTCTGTATTTACATTTTGTATTACTAGCAACAGTTCTTACGAGGGGAGGGCCCGTCTTGGAAAATTAAGTTCAAGATGAGATTTACTATAATGATAGTATATTTTTGGGATTTTCATTCAATAATATATTAAAGCGCAATAGCCAGCCATTTTTGAGGAAATGGCCCTCAAACTTTCAATATAGCTTATACACTAATAATGAATCACCATCTCTAAGCTTACGAATAGCACAATCGATAAGGCACTGGCTTAGCATTCACTAGAAGAGTTAGATCCGTGGCTAATGTTTTAAAAATTCTTATTTGTTTTCTTTAAAAATAAGGCGTCGTCCTCGTCATCTGACCGCTGTTCAAAATTACGAGGTCCATCCCAAAATAACCCTAGTGCTGCTTTAAAAACTGGACGAACTGAACTAACTAAACTGAACTGGAGGCTATTCATTTGTTCTACATTAGCTCTCCAGTTTGTTTCTGGCCGTCGCTGTTAAAATCTTATGCCTGCATTGTCAAGCATTCTGAATTCATCGCCGAGGCCTTTAATGAGGCGGGCGTTTCTGAATAATAATGCTTTCTCACGCAGTCGAGGCTTCCGCCGTTTAGACTTCTCACCACTGCGTGTTTCGTTGTAAGGGGTTGCTTGGCAGTCGGCTCTTTCGCTATTGCCATTCCGACAGTTTTTAATTCTCCACTCATTTCCTATCTTGGGCCATGGTTCGGATGCAAATTTCTTTTCCGTTCTCTGCAGGATACACTTTGAGCGGGCGTGCATTGTGTCGGGGGTGGAAATGAGAATAGAGTCAGAGTTTTCCTTAATATATTTTTGACACAAAAGTATTATGTTCGCTTTCTTGTATTAAAAGATTACCAAAAGCATTTTTGTTTTTAAAGATACAATTCTACAAAAATACAATTCTTTTCAAGTGAAAGGTAATTCTGTCAAAAGCTGTTAGGGAAAAAGAATGATGTTTTTTTCACGAGTAGTTAATTAAAAAAAATCTTTATCTGCCACTTGGTTGCTTTTCTGTACTATTTATTGTAACTTCCAAAACATAATAGACAATAGTGTCAGTGTATACGGAATTAGGTGCAATAGGTGCATTACTCTGTCAGCATTTATTTCCTAACTAGTGACTAGTGAAATATTTAGTCTGGAGTGTCGGTTAAAAGACTATTTTCGTTGTCTAACATGCAGAACTCTATTATTCGGCGTGATCTCTATCTGTAAAATACCGAAGGATTGGAATAATGAGATGAATGAATCTTTGCGGTTTAGGAAATTTCATTTAAATATGTTAAAATTTAAATAGAAAACCTAAGTAGGAATACACTCAAATGTTAAGATTGTTTTACCATTAAACATTTTGTCGTAAGTATCATGTCGTAACATTGCGTGAGACATCTGTCTCTGGGGACAAACTTTCCGTACAGATGGCATTATTTTCTGGGGATGGATGGTGGACTTTTTATTTGTGCAACATCGGCGAGTGAGACCAGCATTGTCAAGGTTAGGCTTAAAAGATTAATAGCAATTAAAAGTTAGTATTATATTTTTACTGGAGTTTATCAAACCATTTTAAGAATAGATGTTGTTGAAATTTGAATATAATATAACAAATATTGTCCTTTTTTGTGAGTTAGCTAATTAATGCGTACCAGAATGTTTTTATATTTGTACTATAATTTTCGACATTAAGCGCCTTCATTTCTTTCTTCAAAATCTATGAATTGTTCTGCTTGTGTCGACCCTGTTTTCGATTTCCACGTGTGAATGTCGTGTGAGTGCATCTGTAACTGTTTCCTGGAATTTTGTAACTGATATTTTTCTTCCCGTTTGTTTTGGAACTTATCTAACGCATTCACTATGTCATCATTCAAAAAAAGTTCAAATACTAATTTTCTACACAAATTTATTTTTTCTCCTCAGTAAGTTGCTATACACACTCATTTTCCTCTTTTTATTGCATTTTCTATTTCATTAGAATATTTGGTTGGAAGGACCAAATTTGTCAGTTTCAGAAAGTAATCCTTAAACTGTTTCCTCGAGAAACGACTTGTCTGTATTTTAATTTTGTTGTCACAACTTCATATGGATTGCCTTTGTGATTTCGCCGAAGAATACCAAATAAATGCATATTTTTCTTATACGAATTTGTCGCTTAAATCCATATTTCACATAAATTCATTGCATCATTTGTTGGTGGTGTATTTTTTTATACAATGATTTCCCTGTATAAATGTGAGCTCTATAAATGTAACTAATATCGCAGCACAATTTAAGTATCTTTATCCCGTTCCTGTACCTCTTTTTTTCATCATATATTGCTTAAATATGACCCATCTGCGGATTGGTCTTTCCGACTCGTGGGTGTATAATATTTCGATGGGATCATAATGCTTAAATTTTTTTTTTTATTCATTTCGTCGGTGACCTTCGAGAAACGATTGGAAGCACCAAGTTTCACAATCCGCAGAATTTCAAACCCGTCTCTCCCCATTATTTTCGAATAAACAATGGATCCTGGGACCAAAGTTGCGAGTTCTACCAATACCATCCACAATATCAGTTAAAAAAACTCTTTGTTTCGGTTTTTATTTGTGGACAACCACATATTTCCATTTTTATTCTGCAATACGTCTGGCAGCCTTCTTGTTTGCGTGGTATAAATATTTGTTTGTTCAAATATTTCATCCGTGATAAAGAGTTCTTCGACTTTGTTACAATTTTGCGCATTCTCATTTGGTCATTTGGTAGTTTGCCATCGTAGACAAAAAAAAAAAAAAAAATGAAATTGAGAGACGCACGCGTTCTGTTCCTCGCATCGGCAGACCGCTGTTTATCTCTGGCTATTAAAGCTTTATTTAAGAGCATTTGGGATTTTTTTTGACACACGTTGTCGCATTTGTGATCTAAAAATTTCAATTATCAATTTGTATGCGGTCCCTATTTTCACCGAAGAATTAGCGTTTTAAGTGATGCGAAAAATAGCATAAGTCAATTAGTTTTCTGTATCGTAATTCGTTTGGTTTTAAAGAGACAGATATACTTTTTTTGTTCTGATCCTTTTGGATGAGAAATAAAAACTTTCTAATTGACCAGGGATGGCATAAAATTCAAAATTTGTAACTTTTTAAAATGCAATTTTTTTTATTTTATTAACATTGTCTTATTCTGTATCTTATTTTGAACTGTTTTGCATTCTACATCTTTCACTTATCTGTAATGGGTAAATATTTAAACTGCGTTTCAACCTTTTTGTGACACCCTGTATATATACATTCACAGGATGATCGGTAAAATCCTTTTAAGCTATTTACATTCGAAACGGTCATTCGTAGAGCTTTTAAG
>JAPMOR010090849.1:25185-39556 GCA_026543865.1 Argiope aurantia | reverse complement strand
AAAAATAGCCGCAATAATTACATGAACTTAAATTCACACTAGGAAACTTGTCGAGTAGAGAAATAAAGTGGAAATTATTGAAAAATTTTAAAAAAGTAAATAATTCTCTAGACCAAAAATTACACTTTTGATTTGAAAAGGAAATAATTAGAATATGTGTAAATCTATATGCATGTATTTTTATCATAAAAATAATCTCAATTATTTGAAACTGTGTCAGAATTTTATTTTACACATTTTTCAAGATTCCTGAATTTGAAGATCAATTACATCTTTGATAAAGATAATACCATTTATTAGAATGTTAATGTCATCTCACTTAACCATTTCTTCTCTTTAACAAAAAAGGAAAAGCCTATTTTAAACTGTAATTCAAGTAGAATTGTATCTTTTCCTGTATATATATATATATATATATATATATATATATATATGTAATGATATTTAACTCTAATTTCAATTTAATTAATTTTCAAGATTTTATCTTAACTTAGCCCATAGTAACTTTATTCTAAAATATTCTCTTATTTCGTGATCCAAATCCACTGTCTCTACTTAATTAATTCAAGAGACGCTTTGTTGAATTGCAGAGTCAGCTAAAAGTCTAACTTTCCCACGCTCGGCGTGAAGGGGTAAAAAACTGTGCAGTAAGCACATTCTTTTTAAAAGATCCCTGTGTTTCCTTTACATGTGACTGACATGCGTCAGAAATCCCTATCGGAATCTTAATAATATATTAGTACTGTAAAATTATATTTTTCCTATCCATGCTGAATGTTATATAAGACGAGGGATAATTTATTTCGTTCCTGCTCTTCCGCACTTCTGTTTTTGCAGCGCGCTGTGGCGGACGTGCCATGTCCGCGCCTTCTTGTAAATAATCATGCTTGCCTCCCGGAGAGAATAAATCGAACTTTAAAAATTAAAAAGTCTCTTCACTGTCTTCAAACTGCATTCTGCCACAACAAATAATGTTACATATATATATATATGAAGAAACATAAATTAGGAAGTTCTAGTTATTACAAAGGTTTATAAAATGAGATATAATATGTAATAATAATTAAATTAGGATTAAGTATAAATCCTAATTATGGACATTTGGAAAAATACTTATTATTTTTAAAAATGTAAATGTAATTTTTAAAATCTTACTTAAATATACGTTATGTAGAAGAGAATACCTAATAAAATTGAAATTAACATTTTGTCTGAATCCCTAATTTTTTTTTTCCTATTACCGTTTATTTTATTCTACTGCTTCTATGTTTTCCCTCTATTATTAATGTTTTTCGTGAATGCCTAAGAACAATTAAGAACAACAAGATTTTTATTATTTATTTTTCAAATTTAGTTTTATCTAATTTAATCATTTTTTTCCAAATTAACCTTTATGGCACCATTGAAAAATGTAAACTTTTGCCTTTTGGAGACTTGTTTTTTCATTCTTCGTATTCCGATTGATGAAAGAATACTTAAAATTTTGCGACGACCCCATTTTCCGCAGAAAAAACGAATTTTTTAGAAGATAAAGCAAATTTCAATCTGAAAATTTTATCGATTATTTCTTTTCGTATAATGCATAATTAAGATAAATTTCAAATATTTAGTTCAGTTTTTTTAAACGAAGTATTTTTTCCAAAATTTTATTTGTTTAAAATTTACTTTTGATTTAATGAATTTATAGTTATGTTTTATAGCTCGTTTTATAAGTTTTTATAATAAGTTTTCTATTTACACCTTCCTTTTCTCTAAATTTTGTAATTTTTGAAAAAACGAAGTAAAAATTTCTGCTTTCCTTAACCCCTTATCCAGCAACTTCATCAGATAGAAACTTACAGGCTATTTTTGGATAGTCAGTTCAACAACTTAAATCAATAAAATTGGTATTATGTATTTTTCCCTACATTTTGGTATTTTTTCTGACAAATTCGATTGGACAATTACAGCTGTTCTTTTTCATTGGAACAATTTTTGGGGTTACGGATTGCAGTTACACATCATCTGTTTAATTCTGATGAATTCCTCCAGTAGATTCTTTCTATTTATTTTTTTATTGTATTTATTATTCACTCTACATTTAAATTTCAGTTTTAGCAAATTAAACATGTACAAATCAAATTAAATGTTTATTATATTGAAGACATGGTCTAATTATTTCTAAGAAGCATATTTCAGCATTTATTTCTCTACAAAATTTATATGAATGAGACGATTACTTACCCAACAGGATTTCCACTCTTGTAATATATATTTATATTTTTTTCCTAACAATATAAAAATTGTATAAAAAATATATTTTTTCTAAGAATTTTTGATTATTTCATGGTTTAAAACAAGTCCTATTGTATAAATTTATCTGAAGTATATCTAGTAGTGGGGGGAAAATTTAATCAGATATCACAAATAAATGTTAAAAAAAAGAAAAGAAAATATTGAAAACACTGAAATATGCAATTTTGTTCTACATCAAACGTCATGCATTCGAATATAATTCCGTAATTGGTTAGTATTGCCATCTATCGGACAAACGTATAACAAATAGGTAGTCGCCATTTTTTGACATACTCTAGAAATGATTTCGAATGGCGCTAGTTATCACAAGGATAACTACTGATTGTAGACGATGTTTTACGCTCACATTAGAAAAATGTTAAGATATCGAAGCCCTTAATATATCAGGAAAATATGCAGTATTGCATTTTAACAAATGACGTAGTGATTTAGATACATTAGTTAATAATATAAAGCATTGTACCGCATTTCATGATTCTTTTCAATATTCTTAATGCCGAACAATGCCATGAAGATATTGTAAGAAAATAGTAAGATATTTCGTTCTATTAGAGAAACAAAAGTATGTATAAGGAGTGGGAACAGTATTATGAAGACAAAATAATTATTCATTTACCCCGCTTTCAATGCCAGCAGCTATTAGGAACCATCGAATGAAAATTAACATATAACGCAAACCTTCATTTACTATTGTTACTATAGTGAACTGAACTTCTACTTGCTGGCGAATATTAGTGCATAAATAAAATATGCATATTGCCAGTAGACAATAACAATGTCTCTAATGACATCTTAATTCTTTTCAGTGTGACGTCTGTAGTGTCTTATTTTGAGAAAGGTGAATATTTATGCACTGCAGTTGAATTTATACAGTGTAGATGTTTATGTTACATTTCTTGTATCATATGCGCATGTCTGTGTTGTGATATTTATATTTTTATGCATTATTTTTTTAAAGGTACTGATGAGATATTATACTTAATATGTTCATCCAGTGGTTATATTTTCAACTTTTTCCGTGTATGCACACCCTCTGTAGACAATATGACTTATATTAAACATGGGGACATAATGTGACTTATATTAAACATGACTTATATTAAACAATCATTTTCCTATCTACGAAGCTGTATTTGATAATAAAATATCTGAAACATATTATTTTTCAATTTCTCAATCATACTCAATATTTCTCTTGAATTGCTCTCACAGTGTTTTTATTTTAAGACGCTATTTCAAAAAACTAAAAAAAAAGCATCTGCATTAATTGCAAGGATTTTAAGCAAACGTCCATAGCTTCAAACAGAAAGTGACTCATTACTTTTGAATCCATTTGATTGAAATAATTACAATACTACAGAAATTGAAAATAGAATAAAAAAATCGAAGAAACAAATTAATAAAGAATGAAAAAAAAATAAGTAAATGATAAAGGAGTAGTAATACAATTTTGAACAGGACAACGAGGGGTCAAAACTAATGTTTTAGCCCACTGGCGAATTCGAAACTACGCCACATTCCTCATATTAAAAATACTATGAATAAAAGGGTCCAGAATCTATTATTACTTATTTCAAAGGAGAAAGAAAAACAATTCCAGATGATCTGAGGAAATAAAAGTTTAATACTTAAATATAATTTTCTATAATTAGGTTAAGAAAGTCGTATGATTCGTTAAGTCTTGTGCGATTCCTACCACCGCATATTTGCAGCTATGAAAGTTTATAACGTATTTAATACAATGCAAATGATAGTTTGTAATTGATTTAGAAAATCAAATTATTGATTTTTTTTGTTTTAAGTAAAAACATTTATCATAAATTATAATACAGATTGATTGTAAAATAATATTTGAGTTTAGAAAAAAATCTATATTTCTGCAACTTACTTCATCATGGTAAAGTTCTAATGCCTGTTAGCTTAACTAATAAAATCCACGAAACAAAGACAATTTTTTTTGTTGGACAAAACTTTCTCGAAGCGCTCAGGTGTCCCCTTAGGTAGAGGCTTGACTTTATTCCTATATGTCTTGTCCTATCCTGAAGATTGTCTTTTTGAAGGTGTTTCGGGATAAACTGGCTCACGTTTGTGTTTCGTTCGAAGGAAGATGAGGAAAACGTCAAACAATGAAGCCCAACTACAGTTAGTACATGCCAGTAAAGTACGCATGGCCTTCCAGAAATGAATGAAGTTAACGGCACAGTTACAGAATAGAACTTCTCCTTCGTCTGCCTTGATCATATCCTTGTTGGAAACTGCCGACTCACTACAACACGACTGGCTACTCCTCGACGACTCGATACTACTTCTATACTAAACACCAGGACTCGGTATACAGCTCATTTCAGCAATCGCTTGGGCTCCACACAAAGCTTGCTCTTCGCTGGACTGATCCAACTATTCATAGTTGCCTCTTTCTGCGATTCAATATATGACTGAATTCAGCTTAGACAGCAAGTCTTTTATAGTTCCCGGAGCCGGCCAGATTTATTTCAATGAAACTGCTGATAATTATATAAATTCTTCAATCAGCGATGCGCAAATTGCTAAAGATTATTTTCCAAATCACGCAAATTCCAAAATTTTAGTTTAACAGAAATTCTGTTTGAGAACCGTCACGAAATGGCCAGATTAGACGGAACAGTTCAAATTTTTGTACCTAATTCGAAGATTTCAATTAAACATTCCATATTTTACTATAAGTTAATTGCATATATTAAAAATATTAACTAGATTAGTTTTAGAAAAAATTTTGGTTTTAAATTTCGAACTTAAGGAATACATATAAAATCAGAATTTTGGGCTAGTCAGGATTTCCCAGCTTTTCTGCACCTAGTGCAGGCCTAATAGTTTTTAACTGAATTAAAAATCCTGAATTGTTCCATATCTTATTTATCAATAAATAGTTGTTTTAGCACAGGAGGAGTTCTTTTTCATAACCATAAAAGTAATATGATCTATGAGAACGTATCGGACTGAAAGAAAATAATGGTAAATGCAATAGCGAAATAAAATATTTTGCTTTTAAATTGTTGCTTCCTGTTTAAAAAAATTGTGCTAATTTGAAAATTAATTATTTAAATATTTCTAAATTATATGGTTTTAACAATTTCTTTTCTATTTACCTAGGATTGTACACCCCGTTTTCAGAAAATTTTAAATGGAAGTTAAGAAAATCTTTTCACTTTAAATATCATACAATGAATATGGGATACGTTTGGATCCTTAGTACATATCTAATTCACTAGAAACTTTTCTTAGTAGTCGAATTATAGATTTATAAGCTCATAATTCTTAATTTATATTTATTTTTTACTAGCCGCCTTTGATGACCAGATGTTTCACCGATTTTAATGTTTGTTAAAATTTTCAATTAAATATTTTATGTAACTTTTCTTTCAATATTTTTTTCATCAAAATATTTTTAAACTTCAAATTTTAATTGTCATATTATTCACTCATAAGGGCCTTAAGTCATAATATACTATGTATCTCTCTAATTTTCTGTTATCTCTCGTAAAATTTCTATTTTAAATTAAAGGGAAAGTGATTAAACTGCCATTAATCTAAAAAAAATCATTTTTATTGAAAGCAAGCATTTTTTAAAAATATGAGTAATGAAAATAGAGTCGGGCAACATTTAAATCTTATGTGCACTATAGAATATCTTTCATAATTTATGTAGGGCCGCGGTGGCCTGGTGGTACGATCTCGGCTTCGGAACCGTAGGGTTTCAGGTTCGAGACCCGATTGCACCGAAGAAACATCGTGTAAGGGGGTCAGTTGCACGTTAAATCTGTCCTGACCAAACGTCCTCCCGCTGTTGTGGCGTGGTGTGGAGAGGGGGTGTCCTCGTCATCTGACCACGGTTCAAAATTACGAGGTCCGTCCCAAAATAGCCCAAGTGTTGCTTTAAACGGGACGTTAATATAACTAAACCAAACCAATTCATAATTTATGTAATATCTCAAGAATAATTATGACGTAAATAACAATATTTTATTTTGTATCGGTCTATAAATATACTTCAAAAAATTATGATGTCTAAATTTTAGACAGTCCGTTGGTCCTAAGGAATCATATTCTAAAAAATATTCTTGACACTTCAACTTTTTAATAAGTTAATGAACGTTTCTATGTTCTACAATCAAATCCTGTCGATTTATGAAGTTTTGGGCAGAATAGCTTATAACAATCAACATTTTCATTATCTTGGGCCAATAAGTCATGAGAAATCTTGGAAGCTGATTTGGGTATTATCGAGACGATCGATGAAGTGATCTAAATTCATCTGGTTTTATTGAATAATGATATTCAAATATTCATAAATAAGTCAGTTTTAGAGACTGAGTTTGTTGACTGGAATGCAACTGTTTTATTTAAGTTATTAGAATCTTAAGAACTTTTTGTTAAATATGATTCACAGAGCAGAGGATCTAGATAAAAGCTAAAAATGTATCATTTATTTAAGCAATCATAAACTCAAGTTATTTATAATATAATTATTTATTTCTTTTAAACCATTTTAGCACTTGTATTTCTATTATTAAAGGCTTTCAAATTAGCCGTTGGGCCATGAATTGAAATTATATATCTTAAATCAAGTTTACCTTAAATGCAGATTTATTGATTTAAGAATATTGATATTGTAAAAGATCATAGAAATCTGTCCTTTGCATTTACTCTGAATAAAATACCATATTTCATATTTATTTCATTTCTTACAGATTCAAGCTAATAATTGCATCTTTATTTGTTTAATTTGTAATAAAAGTTTATTTATTTTTTAATCTGAGTTTTTGTCAGTGTGATGATAACATTCATTTTGATAAACACCTACTTTTTTCCCATTGAAGTGGAACGTGCTGGTGCAGCTTAAATTTTATTTTTATTTTATGCGAAATAAATTATTAAAGAAAAATTATTTTTTTTAAAATTTATTAAAAATATAAATTCAATTTGTTGATTAAAACATTAGTATCATTAAACAGGTAATTTTTGTGATTTTCAATATGATGTAAAAATCAAATTTGTGCTCTAATATTTTCGGTTAAAGTGGGAAAACACAAAAATTTAGGTTAAATTTTAATTAATTAACGTTCTAACTAAACATTTTAAAAAAATCGCTCCAAGGTATACATGCGCCAAATTTGGTAGCTATAACAATATACAAATTACATAGCAAATTTGGTAGCTATAACAATATACAAATTACATAACAAATTTGGTAGCTATAACAATATACAAATAACATAGCAAATTTGGTAGTTATAACAATATTCAAATTACATAGCAAATTTGGTAGCTCCAACGGTTTGACTTGTAGAGCGCCAACACACACAAACACAAACAGTGAGCTTTTTTATAAGCTAACCGCCTTTGACGACTAGCCTGTTTGCCAATATTAATGGTCTCTAAAATTTTCAATTAAACATTTTCTGAAATTTGGTCTCTTAATAGCTTTTTCTGCAAAATATTTTTAAGCTCCAGATTTTGATAGTTATATAATTCAGTCATACTATTACGTAGGCCTTAAACTGTTCTGTTCATTGTACTACTTATCTCTCTCTATTTAATTTTTTTATCTGCGTTCATAAGATTTCAACTTTAAATAAGAGTGCAAATGTTAAACAGCAATTAACAGAAAAATGTTTTTGAATCAAACCCTCTATGTCTTTGTTTTAAATATGAAAAATGAAAGCAGAGTCGTTTGGCATTATAGTTGCATGTGAACAGCAGTACAATTTTCGTGATTTGTATAATATATTAACGAATTATTCAACAAAAATTTCTCTGATTCATCGTAAAATTCAGTTTTTAGTTTTACTTTCAAAACATTTAAATGATGTAAATAAAAATATTTTATTTTATTTCAGTCAATAAATGTACTTGTGAAAAAATTATGAAGTTTAAATTTTACACAGCTCTTTTGTTTTAAGGAATCATAATCTGCGAAATACTCTTGGCACTTCGACTTTTAAATAGATAAATATACATTTCTGTCTTCTGCAATCAAATCTGGCCGATTTATGAAGTTTTTATATGTCAGTTCTAGAACAAACAACATTTTCATAATCACAGGCCAATCACTGTCGGGAAGCCCTGGCACAAGATTGCTGTATCTTCTTTGAGACGGACGATGAAGTGATCTAAAATCGCCAGGTTTTATAGAAGAGTGATATTCAAATTTCATAAATTAGTTTTAGTGATTTATTTAGTAGATTCTAACTCAACAATTCTTATTAAAATATTGGTGTCTCAAGAATATTTTGTTAAATATGATTCAAAGGGCAGAGAACCTATAAAAAAATTTAAAATTCCTAATTCATCGGAGTATTTATTGACGCAAGTTTTATAAAATATAATTATTTAGTTCATTTAGACCATTTTATTCGTAGATGCAAGCCCCAAATTAACTGATTGGAAATGATTAGAGTGATAATCGTATATATATTAAACCCTGTTTGCCTTAAATTGGACTGTTTTATTGAATTAATAATACATATACTCTAAAAGATCATTGAAAGTTATTCTTTTATTTTATTTTTAGAATATCGTATTCAATTTTTTTTTCACTTGATACAAACAAGTGCTGAAAATTACACTTTTATATATTGAATTTTCAATAACAGTTAATTTATTTTTTTAATTTGTGATGGCAACACGTTGATAAAAACTAATTGTTCAACATACTTGCGAAACGTGCTCGTGCAGATTAAATTCTATTTTATAAGAAATAAATTGTTGAAAAATATGTTTAAAATGTTTATTTAAAAATTCATTAAAAATAGAAATTTAATTTGTAGATAAACACATTGGTATTGATAAAAAGATAATTATTCGGACATCAATTTTATGTAAAAACATTTTGTGCGATAATATTTTCGGAAGTTATAGCTGGAAAAACCCGAAATTTCACTTAATTTTTAATTAAGATTCTAATTAAAAATTCAAAAAAAATCGCCCCAAGGTACAAATTCCCGACCTTTAAGGTATGCATGGGCGGCATTTGGTAACTGTAGGACGAACGATCTGGCCTGTACAGCGTCAACACACACACACAAACACATTGAGCTTTATAAGTAGATACCTTTCAATTGTTGCTTTTGAAGTTATTGATCGGACACTTGATGTTGAATAAAGAAGAATCTTAATTTGCCATTATAAATCTCAAGTTAATTTATATTTTAATAAATTGTTGAAAACGCATTCATTGTATAAGAAGTAAATTTTAAAAGTCAGCTCAATCTTCTGATTATTTTGAAATATTAAAAAAAAAATAGGTGAATTAAAGATTTCGATTATTATGGAATTAAGCTGGATCAATAGGATATTTCTTTAAAGTTGATTTATTTCTTACAGTGGTGTAGAAATAGTCCCAGAAGAATTTTTTCTCAGCATACAGATTGGTACAGATGCACAGCGATTCTCAACCTGTGGGGCGTGAACCCCTGGGGGGCGTGAGAATATCCAAGATAAAATATTATTAAAAAAATTGATTAACTGACTTAAAGGAAAGCACACATACACATAAAAAATAAAATACATTTCGACATATTTAATAACTTATTAAAGTAACACAATTTACTAAATAAAAACTTACTTAATCAAAATATACTAAATTAAAAACAAATTTAATAACTATTAGTGATTTCCTTGGGCCTGTCTTGCAGAGCAAAGTTTTTCGAAGGAAGATTTAATGTTAGAAATAGTCACTCTCAGCTCTTTTTCTATATTTAGCCGAGATCTATATTTTGTCTTCAAAGAAGCCACAGCAGAAAATCCAGTTTCACAAAGATAGGATGTTGAAAATGGTAATAGAATGCGAAATGCACTTGTTTTTAGGGCAGAAAAATCATTCTCTACTCCTGCCCAAAATTCAAATAGTGATTTATTACTAAATTGTCTTTTAATTTCGCCACTTGTCGTCTATGAATTTTTCTTCCTCATCAATTGAGAGTCCTTCGGGAGTCTTATGAAATGGATCCCTAACCCACTCGTAACTTTCTATCAGTTTGTCGTCAGCAAGAAAATACTTTTTAAAATTCTTTGCCAACATGGCTAAATGGTTTTCAGTGGTTACAAAAGCAACTTTTGAATGTTCTTCATCAGCCTTGTAAGTTTTAGTACAATCATTCACTTTTGCAAACATTGTTAGTTTTTTTTTTTACTTTAAATTTCTGCTCTAAAATTGCAATTTTCTATTGCAAAAGCATTTTCTAATTGCAAAAGCATTAACTTTATCACTCGTATCCAACATATATCTATTTTCTCCTTGGGGTTGATTTAATTTCTCGAATATGTCGACCAAGTAGCTCAATTCCATCACAAATAAATCATCGCGAAAATTTCCGGCCTCCGGTCTGTTTTATTCTTCTAGAAAAACGTAGATTTCTTCTTTTAATTCATAAACACGTTGCAAAAATTTCCTACGTGATAACCATCTTGCCTAGCAATAAAATAGTAACGCTGAATGTACTGAACCCATGTCTTTACAATGTGCGGAAATGATTATCGACTTCAGGAGTCTCATTTTATATAATTTACTAGTTACAACCGTATTTAACACAATATTCAGACCAGGGCTCATTTCTTTCGAAGCCAAAGATTCTCTGTGGATTATGCAATGTGTCTAGACGCACTATGGCGATTTTTGTTTTACAAGTGCTTGTATAACTTGAAATCTTCCGGGCATTGAACAAGCACCATCGGTGCATATTTCGACGCAATTTTTCCATTCTATGTTTACCTCGTTCAGAAAATAATTTAAAATAGCAAATAAGGCGAGGGCCGTTGTATTGAGTTGTATTGGTTTGCAGAAAAGTAGTTCTTCTACTACTGACATATTATCACAAAATCGAACATAGCAATTAAATGAGCATCTTTGTTACTATCTGTTGCTTCATCAAACTATACTGAAAACAATTTGTCACGCAACTTCGAGAATAGCTGACACTGTACATCTTCAGCTATATCACCAATTCGACGAGAAATAGTATCATTTGAAAGAGGTATGGACTGCAATTATTTTGAAAAATTATCTCCAAACATAGTTTCTGCAATCTTAATTGCTGCTGGAAAAATAAGCTCTTCACCAATGGTGTGAGGTTTTTTACATCTGGCTATTCTATATGAAACTTTCTAAGATGCAATTAAATCTTTTTTTATTCATAGACAAAGTTTCTTTAAAAAATGATTTTTGCTTTTTATATGATTTTAATTTTAATTCGAAGAATTCTCTGGGTTTGTTGACGTACTCACTATGAAGCGTTTCAAAATGTCGTTTAAGTCTATTAGATTTCATGCTGTCTGCGTCCAACATTTTTGAGCAAATGATACACAGGGGCCTTTCTTCTTTAGTACTGGTAAACCAAAAATTTAAGTATTCTTGAGAATATTTTCTTGATTTTATTTTCGGAACCACGCTCGTCTGTGTACTTGTTGATTCTTGACTATCGTCTATAGCTCCTCACTTCCACTTAAAAATTTATCCATGAGTCTGCATAAATCTGCTGTCGTAAATATTTAATATGGTGAATTGCAATTAACACGAAAACATATATAACATACACATTCACGATAGATTCGATAGCGATAGAAGGATCGACTCGAATGAGACTCGTTGGAACTGAAACTTGCGTTATCGAACATTTTCATTCTTCCTATGAGAAAACATTTGCTCTGTGCATGCTGGAGACAGCATCGGTCGTGTGGATTCCAATCCATAAACATTCCTTATTTTTTTCTCTTTTGTTTAGTCATGCTTCTATTTTATTTCTTTTATTATTCGAAAAAATGTATTCCCAGTTTCTAAATTTAGCTCACCCCATCTAGGTTACCTTTCATAAACAAATTTTTCTACTTTCATATTCTTTTAACATTATCTCCCTGTTTGGCTTTCATTTCAAATATATTTACATTTTTCTCGCTTTCATTCGCTTCATCTGTTCACCGCCCGCTTGACAAAATGCCAGATGTAGTTTCTCGCCAAAGTTGGCGCGCTTTTATTCTTGTTTTGGCGGTTAGTTAAAAATAATTTAAAAACAGAATCCAAAATACTCAATATATATTATTGTTGTATAAATTTTATTGTAAGCGGGAGGAGGGGCGCGATGAAAATCAGGATTGAAAATTGGGTCACGAATACTGAAAGGTTAAGAAACGCTGCAGTACCAAAAGAATTTTTTCCTCAGATTAAAAATCAGAATTTTTGGATATGCTTTCTGAAGAGATTGGTGAGGCCGCGGTGGCCTGGTGGTAAGGTCTCGGCTTCGGAAACGGAGCGTTGCTGGTTCGAGACCCGATTCCACCGAAGAACCGTCGTGTAAGGGGGTCTGTTGCACGTTAAATCCGTCCTGACCAAACGTCCTCCCGCTGGTGTGGTGTGGTGTGGAGAGGGGGGTGCCAGCTCAGGTGTCGTCCTCGTCATCTGACCGCGGTTCAAAATTACGAGGTCCGTCCCAAAATAGCCCTAGTGTTGCTTCAAACGGGACGTTAATATAATATAACTAAACTAAACTAACTGAAGAGATTGGTAACATCTTTACGTGAATACTGTTTTCCTTTGGCCTCTGTTTAAAAGAAGAACATATAAACAGCTAACTAACTGTTTCAGATAAATGTATAGATAAGTACGGATGTTACATAATAGCAGGGAAGATACATTTCTTTGACAGAATCCACATTTAGAATGGATATTTTTTTAAAGATTCCATTCGTATTTATCTAAAGATTATTGTTCAATAACAAACGAATATATTACTAATCGCTATTCAGTTGCATACCAAATATACGATAACTAAGTAGTTGTTTTTGTTTCCTTTAAAAATATCAATTCATTGCTAACAAAGAATAATAATCCTTCTTTTAGTGGCCACCGAAGGCATTTCAAATACTTTGGCAACGTCGAATGAAATCGCGGCATTTTAAAATTTAGATGAGACTCTCATTAAATCATTTATCGTTTGATTTCTGTCTTGCAATTTATCCTCAACATGTAATAAAAACAGGGCATTTAACGCTCGAATGTTTTGTTGAAATCTCCCTTCTTAGATTTCCGGTCTTCAGCATAGTTCACTTGTTCATCGATTTTCCAATAAGGCATAACTGTGACACATTACTCAGCAACAATTGCAAATCGGGAAACACTTTATGGCTATTTTATTCCAATCGCTGATCCTTATCGCTGCCCCAACATGCAGAGATGTTTTGTTCTACCAAATCGGCACATTTAAGGAGAATACCAATTTATTTGTACCTACGCGTGTATTAAAATCCTTTCTGCTCCAGGGAACAATATTTCTTCGTACGAGTGGATCACTTTTGTTGGGACCATGGTTGACAGCACAATATTAAACATCAAATCCGAGGCTTTTTTTCTGCCGCCATACTTGAAAGAAATATGAATGAAAAATGGTAAAGGATTCACTCGAAATAGTTGCTTAGCATAAAATAATTTGGTTGATAAGTTCGGCGAATGCATTACATGTCACACTGAAGACTAGATAATACTTTAACGTGAAATCATCCATATATTTGCTGATTGTTTAATCTTTGAATAATGATAAGCTCATTTCATGGTGATATTCAAGATGGAATTCTTCAACCATAAATATTTGAAGCATTGAGGTCTCGTCCACATTTCCCTGTAATTTTCATTTAATTAAACGCTTCATTAGATAAAGTTATTATTTAAAGTCCTGTCAATCACATAGAGTATTGAAGAGATTTTTGAGCTGTTATTTTCATTCCCAGAATTATTGAGGTGTGCTTCAACAACAGAAATTATTTTTTTAGCATTGTATCCAATGTTGATATTTTTTCTGATTTATTTTTAGTCTTTTTGTTCATTATTTTATTAAAAATGATGAATGAAAACAGTCTGGATTTTCTTGAATCAATCCTCATATTTAAAACTGATCAATTGTTGATTGATTAATTAATAAAATGAAAAAAGTCTAGATTATTTTCAACTAAGTCTTTTTTTAATTGATCAAATGTTCTCTAATTACACAACTTCGAAAATATTGTTTTTATATTGTATTGTACGCTAATAATGATAGTTGTTGATAATGAT
>JAPMOR010090849.1:408-25175 GCA_026543865.1 Argiope aurantia | reverse complement strand
GCTAATAATGATAGTTGTTGATAATGATGTTGAAAAAATAATTTTTTTAATCAAAGAATTAAATATTTTTTTGAATAACAAGTCTTATGATTTACTCATTGTCTCTAAAATGCTACAGTACCTGGTAAGTGCAACCGTCAAGAATCAGGGGGGAAAATGTGTTTTCTAACATTTTAACAAAATAGAGATTCTTTCAGAAAATTTTGCCTACTGATTTTCTAGCGAAGGTTTATAGTCTTTCAGATGTAAATTGTGAATTTTTAAAATACATTATTTTAACTTGTATAGGTGAAAGCGAAAGAACTTTGTTTCCAAAACCAATACAACCCATAAAGTAATTCTAGCTTTATTTACAAGAACCATCTAAACAGCATCATGAAACAATGGCGGATTTCCTCTTAGGCTGACATAGGCCACTATCAGGTCAATAAAAAAAGTTATTTTCTTACTTGCAAATAAATAAGATTTTATAAAATATAAATTCCATGAATGATAAATTATTTGAATAATATGACCATGTTATCAAGAGTAATTGGTCATTTCCTACAATAAGGTCATTACAATCACTTATTAGAATCAGTTATTAGAATATTTTCTACCCGGATATCTGCTTGAATAATATGAATAATATTATTACAAGAGGTAACAGATAATTAAAAACAGATACATATTCACGAAGTTAATACAATAAAATGTTTAAACCTAAAATAAATTATTAATATGTTGAAAATGAGCTGAAACTATTTTTATCAAAAGAAAGGCTCAATAATGTGCATTGCTTAAGGCCGTAAAATAACTAAATCCGCTTCTTCCTTAAAATATAGCAAAGAAAAATTAAAAAATACATTTTTGATTTCTATATTTCAAAAAGACAAATTAGTATTTTTCTTCTGCAGTGTTCAATATTTATGAAAAACAATACATTCTGAAAATCATTGTGAAAATTGATGGTAACGATTTCTTTGTATGTGCGTATTCGTAACACTCTCAAAATAAAGCAGCCATGATTGCCAATATCCATATTATTTATTAAATTTCATATTCATAAATTTCATTTTTATTATACTTCAATTTGTATCCATAATTTTTATCATTTTACAATCTGGAACATGTATAATTCGCTTTTATTTTAATATAAAACATCTTTAATTTTCCTTGGTGTAAAAATTGACTTTCTTTTTTAGCTGAATATAGAATGTAGTAACAATGAATAATATCGAAATATATATAGTAAATTAAATTCGAAAATGCATATTTAAAGCGAAATGCACATTTTTATTGGAAAATTATATTCTACTCTGGTTGAAAATAAGAAGCAGAATATTATTTACAGATATAATCACGCATATTGTTATTTAAAAAACAAAACATTATAGACAAAATTAGTTAATGAAAGCTGTTGTAGATTTTAGAATTCATTGATAGAAAATTATAGGTCAGAAAGAAACCAGTTCAAACTCGTTCTTTTCATTTGGTCATTGTAAGAAATTCTTTCACAACAAATCAAAATTAGTTTGACTTGTTTCAATCATTTTTATTTTTTTTTGTGTTATGTATTTTGTTATTAGTATTTTATATATGACAACAGATATTAGAAGATAGAACTTGTTTCACTACTTTATAAGGGGGATATATAAGAAGGGTTTCTATTTTCGAATTCTTAAGTTCGTTTCGGCACTATAAAATTACAGAGCACCAGAAAAAAAAACCATCAAGCACTTTTCCATGTTTATTTAAGATTAATGTTGGGTATTTTCATATTCCAAAACAGGCATTAAACATCAGTTTGTGGAGGTGTGTATCTTTTTCCAAAGAGCGAAAATTCTTGATTCTGTTGTACCGAACATTTCTAGTTCACACCGTTAAATTAACCCAATCGAGGCGGATTACAAACCGTGTGTACAATCTGTATTGAACGGGTTAAATACAAACAGCAGTAATAAAAATATAAAAAGTAGGGTGATGATGATAAAATATTTAGTTAACATGAAGTAACTGGCATGATTTTCTCTATGAATATGTTCAAATATGATTGCTAAAAATATATTTTTCATTAAAAAAAAAGAAAAACGCATACATAACAGATAAATATATATTTTATTATTTATAGATTAATTATAGATTACAAACATCCTTTTCATTTGAATGATTAATTTCAAGAGGAGAGTATAAATACAATGATTCAAGTAATGACTGTACATTTGTAATCATCATTGAGAATCGCATTTTTGAAATGATGATGAATAAACACAGCACCATGGATACAGCACCATTCAAGTAATTATTAACCTATTAACTTTAGTGCAAATTGCTTTCTCTTCACATAATCAAACTTTTTGATCTTTACTCTAGAGAATAAAAAGCACTTTTACAACTAAGCAAATATTTGAGATGCAAATTACAAGTTAAAACCTGAGCTTTAAAAAACTATGGAAAACAATATCATTTCATTTCACAAAGCAGAACAGTACTTTGAATGATATATAAAGAATAAATTTATATAAAGAGTTTGAATATTAAATAAAGAGATTTCACATGCCACGGGGTGCATATAAATTAACGAAAAAGTAAAGCATAGAAAATATACACGAAGTTTGGATAATTTAGAAACAAATTATAAAAATTAGATTAAAAAATTAAGTTATATTTTAAAGTATGCAAAGAATTATAAAGATATCTTTTTGCTGAGGTTAATTATGAAGAATTGACAAGATTAATACAATGCATATATTGACTTACAAACTATATATCTCGGAAAAATTTATACACTTTGGAAAAAAGTTTTCAAATACCTATGTTTAAAACATGTTTTTTCATATATCTCTTTAAGATGACTTCATATTGAAAAATAAAATTCATGTAATGAAATTCCAGAAAAAATTAAGGAACTTTTTTAAAAAACAGTTCGGTGACATTACAAGTAAAAAATGTGGTATCGTAAACAAATATTTCTTCAAATTTGTCAAATACACAAAAAAGAACATAATTTGATAAGAAGAATAAAAGAAAGGCTAGACTTGAGATTGATGTTCGGTGGCCAAATTGAGTTGTAATTATTTCGGGGCGATCTCTTTTCAAATTTGTATTTTCTGCTCTTTATTGCAACCCTAAAAGAATTTTGAAATCATTTTTTGTAGCCATCCCTAATGGTGGACTTTCGGTGAATTTTTGGATATGCTTGAAAAAGAACCCACACTAATCTAAAATCTTAACAAAAGAAAATTCAAAAGAGGAATAAAGTCTAAAGAGTCATAAAAACATAAATTCATTGATTTATAAATTTTTAACACAGTTCTTATGAAATTCATTCAAGTAAATTGCTTTATTATTATAAGCTAAATATTAGATTTTAATTGATATCGGAAGCAAACAAAATTATCTTGAGAAGTTACTTTCAATCACTAAACAAGCCAGAACATTAAAAACAATGATAAAAAAATAAGAACTCAGATTTTGTTATAAAAGGCATATTTAAAATTCAAAAGGAAGGGACAATTGATAATATGTAGTGAACTGAATAAATGCATAATTCTGAAGAAAGATAAGTGAAAATGAAAAAAATTATTAACTGGACGAAGTCAAAAATTTTAAAAAAATGCTACAAGAAACTGATAATAAAATCATATTTTCAAACATACATTTTAATTTTTGCATTAAAAATATAAAAAGAAAATTTTATTTATTTATTATGAATTAAAACCGTTATGTTATTTGATAATAACAACTACATCAAGTTATATGCAAATGAAATTAAATAAATGATTTCAAAAATAATACATCTGAATAACATAGAAAGTCAGGTTTCGAATTTAAAAAAAATCAGTGAATATTTAGACAGTCCAGATTTTTAAAACTGAAAAGGATTAACTGCATTTTTGTAAGTCCAGTTGTTGCAAGAAACATTTGTAATTCGTTCATGTAACTCGATCATTGTTATTATATATGGATAGAAGCCTCTCTCTATTTATATATTTTAAAACATACTTTACAAAGAAGCATATCGTATACACTCAGAAAACAAGTTCCAAAATAAAGAGTTATCTCCTGAAGTTTCACAATACAATTTACAATACATACAAAAACGGCAGTTTCTTCTAGGCAGGTTTCTCTCATTGGAAAATGAAGGTACTGACGAAATTCTTTATTACGCTATCAGCGAGCCACAACAAAATGATAAAAAGATTATCACTTTTTGACCGAAATACAGAATGGATCTATAATTGTCACAAGAATTTTAAAAGCAGCACGCTCGCTGACGACGTCAGAATGGTGAGAGTAGCGGACATCACCCACAGAACAGCAGAAGAGGGTGCTCCGGTACATCTTTCGAAATGTTCAGCACACATTTCTTCAGAGAAGACACCACCCATGCGACTAGCGATTTCGTCTACGACGGCAGCAGATTCTTCTCGGCAGGACTCCTGAGTTTCCATCAGCATTTTTAAGCAGCGTCGGTAACCATCAAACGAACTGGAAATAGATGAATATTTAAAATTATAATATTTTAAAGCGCAATAAAATATATCAATACGCTTAAACAACGTCCACCTCCAATGGAGCCCACACACGTAAACATTAGTGGTAATGAGGTCGCAGATAGATTGGTCAAAGAAGGACGGCCATTGGCTCTTCGCTTACTTATCAAGAACTATGCTCAAATGAAAGATCTAAAGAAAAATGATAAAATTAATGTCTGGTTCCTCAGAACAGAAAGGCAAAAACATGCCGAAATTTTTAAAACCTCACCAAATACTCAATATCGTGGAACTACAAGATATGATTACAAAAGTATGTTAGAATTGCAACAGAAATTTGTCAGGATTGTAGTTGTCTCAGGCGAACAGATATTAATCTTACGTCGGGTTAGGACGTCAAAGCGTACGTATGAATGTCATCTCCAAGAGCGATGAAAAATTATGTCAGGCATTATTTTCCAACTACTTTCAGAGGATATGAGGAAAACATTTTTCAATTCCTCCAGAAATCATTCTTTAAAAAATATTTAGAGATTTTATCCACTTAACCTAAAGAGAAATTAAAAGAGATTCTTAAGATCGCTGAATTCTTTTCAAGCTAATATAAGTGTGAAAAACTAATAATTAATTTTTCACATTTATATATATATATTAAAAGGCGATTGAAGGAATAAAGCAGCGAAATTCGCCGAAACTTTCTTATGTAGTATCTAATAAATGCACATTATTCATCGTACTGTAACTGACGAACAATACATATGAAAGGGTCTAATAGCGTACGATTTTTGCTGATTTTTTTTGACGATTTAATCGCCGTGAAACGGTTAATAAACAAGCACCATGGGAATGGATATATATTTTGCACGCTTTTTATTAGACCGATTGACCAAAGTTTGACCGCTTTTTATTCGACGAAAGTTTAATACATAATGATTTATATAACCTTAACATTTATTACTATTACCTATAAGTTACTATTACCTATATTTCCCTAATTCTATAACATGCAGTCCCTATAACAATTTTGCAACTTTTTAAAATGCGTAAGAATCCATACATATAAAAGTATACATAAGAAGAATAGACGAAATCCATACATATAAATAAAATTATGCATTTCAATCTATTATTGTTTGATAATTTTTTTTAGTTTAAGATATTATATTAAATTAAGGATATTTATTACTCAGTTTCAAAACATTATTTCGTCATACATGAGCCAAATAATTATCAAAAGATATTTAATTAATTACTTCAATGAACAATTATTAAATAAAATATCTTACCAGCACTGTAAATGGGTTTTGTCTTCGTATTCGACCAGAATGATATCTTTTTGATTACGATCGTACTTTTCTTTGCAATACCGCAAACCTTCTGACATATTTTTTAAGCAAGGAAGACTTTTTATGTATCCTGCAATAGAAATGAACAGAAGACAGGAGTTAGAAATGACAAAGTTATGTACATACATAGATAGTTATGTGCTCATATGTAAGAAATCATTTTCACTCGCGCTTCTGAAAGTTGCAACTTTTACTATAATAATTTGGTTACCTGTGTTGCATTGAACTTCGTCAGACTCTTCAAAATATACTGAATAAATGATTTCTCATCGATTGTATTCCAAAAACAGTTATTTCCTTTTTGAAGTAATAATATATCGGACCATTAATTTGAAGCTTTCTTTCTACAATTTGAGATTAACTGCATATACTCACAACTTCATATTTAATTAAAAAAATCAGATAAATGTTTCATAAAAAATGAAATTTTTTATAAAGGATCATATAAATTTTGATTTTAAAAGTTTAATCAAATTAGCACAGATATAATAAGAATTAAATAATAATATTAATACAGATAAAATACTTCTTTTTTTTCAAAATATGTTTAATAATTTAAAATATAAGATTTGAAATATGAAATTCAGTTTCTACTGCATTATCACTTTTTAACTCTTTTATTTTAAAATCAATCAATTAACTCAGATACGCTCGAGTCACTTTTTAAAAAAATTAGAAAAATTCCTTTTCTCTACTGCCCTCAAAACTGCAATGACAACCTGCATTATTAAAAGATTTGTGAATAAAAGAGGTACCAGCTTAATTGATGTCTATTAAGAGAACGTGTGCTCAAATTACTATTGAATATTCTCAGAAAACCTCCCTGTCCCTCAAAAACCATCTGGATCAGAGTCTCTTATGAAGAAAGCATGCACTTAGGATATTTATTCACTCACGCTTAAGGAAATAGATATGGATTTCACAGTAATATCCAGCGTCTCGGGCGCCCACTGCAGCTTCAGTGAACGGGCGTTTCATGCCTTTTAGCACTGACAGAGATAAATCTCGAATGCGAAATATATGCTCACGGAATTAATAGAAAAATGAAGAAAGAGAGCGCAAATTACTGAGATCGTAAAGAATAGGAAACTCATTGTTTAATGGAATGCAATAAATGATGAAATGTTATTCATTGTCCCATATTAAAGTATAAGAACGATTTAATGCTTTTTTTTAAAAAAGCGCAAGTCTAAAAAAAATAATGAAAAAAAGCTTGCAAAGGTATCTGAACTCAGAGCTGATGAAATTAGAGAATATTTTTGGGGATTTGAAATGCATCCATGCAGATTTGATAAATTTTTATGGACTCATTCGTAAAGGTCGCATTAATTTCTTACTCAATCACTGTCACGAGAAATCAATCACTGTCACGAAAATCAGGAAACTCGACAGACAAAGAACATTACAATGACTAACTCCAATTTGACTCATACTTCTGCTGTATTATATTCTTGATAAACTACTTTTCTCTTGACACAGAATTCTATGATATTATTTGAAAAATAACTAGTATTATTAATCATAAACCTTTAAAGATGCAATTGTTTGAAGAAGTTCCCTCTATTTGTTCCACGAACATACGTAAGCGTAATATTGTGAAAGAAATTATTTAGCATGCCATTTTAATAAATGGTTAAACATAATTACATTAGTTTTATAAAAAGAAATTAGAAACATGTTTCATAACTATCAATGTGTATTTTCCCTTTCAGTACTATTTTAAGATAACAATGACCATACTACTATGAATAACAATAATATCTTGCTATTGTTATTTATATGAGTATGATAATTGTCCTGGTGAAAAAATACGTTCAAAACTAGAGACAGCCATTTACTTGATTTGAGGTCGGTGTCGTCAGTGCAAAGTCCTAGAGTCACCTTTTGGGGCCCAGCGATGCCATCATTAAATTTGGAACGTTCTTCAAAAGACAGGCATTTTTTGGCGTATCTCGTCAAACAACCTAACGAAGACTGAGCTTGCCTGCAACAATAAAACAACTTTTGTTTACATTTATAATAATCTTAAATCACTTTTCATATTTTCTGGAAATACTTATTTGGAATGTAAATAAAAGTCATTGTGATTTAGCATATACATGTATATACGTATGTTCTATACAGCCTTCTAAATTGGTCGGTATAAAGCAACTAAATTCTGCACATTTATTATATATAAATGGCATGAAAAAGAATACTTACACATTTTTACAATACCATAATTGATTAAATATTCCATGTAATAAAAATTAACAAAAAATTTGTCTTATTAAATTTATTATTTCTTTAAAATATTTCTTTAAATTTCTTTCGTTTCTTAAATTTCTTTTTTTTTATTTCAATAAATTTTTGATACTGCTTGTATTGAGCTTCAATTAGAGATTTTACCATCTTTAAAAATAAGTATAAGTCAATTGTTTTGAAAGATGACACTTTCGTTAAATCTGAAGTTGAATCAAATTTTCTTATGTTGGTGTGATATGGCATCTGAAAAGTGAGCGTTGGATGAAGTGTAGTCCGCGCCATCTAACCAAGGCTCAAAATAATTTTCTGTGACTTCAAAGAAGCTAAATGAAACATTAACGAAATCTCTCTTTTTATAAAAATTATTTATCAATTGACTGATTTTAAAAACATCACGAAACGATATCTCTTATTTTTATTAAATTTTATATCTCAAAAGTACACACTTGGTGGAAAATGATTTGAAAAAGTGAAATCTTTCATTTTATATTTTTATTATAATTTTGTAGAGCCACCATTTTTAAAATAATGAGGATAAAGACTAAGAAAAGTAGACTTCCAAAAATAAAACTTTGATTGAATATTGAGAATAACATCTATCATCTTTCATTATCTATTAGAATATCATCTATTATCCATATTAGAATATCATTCATCGGAACAACACCATACTTATTTAATAAAATTAAAAACAACTGTAGCATAATAACTATCGAATTTGTGACTTTTCTTTTAAAAGACTTATATTAGTCTTTTTAGATTGTTCTATCCTGTCTTTACTGCCACTTTCTTGCATTGTAAGCCCCACATTTTATTAATCAAGTCTAAATTTGGAAAATATTATTACACTACAAGACAATTTACGCAAATATACTGGAGGTTAAAACAGTTTTAATATTTCAGTCATGTTTATTTTATTTCCATATCTTTACAGACAGTTATTCAAAAGAATAACTACGCCTTTTCCTCGTTTTGACAATAATGTAGGTAAAAATAATTCTTGTATAAGAACAAGGTTTCGGCCGAAGCTAGGACTACGTTTCATAAATCAAACTACTAGAAGGATTCTACTGTTATTTAAATTGACTACTAATATATATTTGTTTTCCTTTTCCATGACGTGAAACAAAATTATGCTCCACTAAAATGTTTCAACCTACAATAATAACAAAAATTTCAAGTATAAATAAAAATCTAACTGCACAGCTATTTATTATTACTAGAGATGAAAAGAATTTTTCAATCCTTTTAGAGAAAAATTTGTGCCAGAAATCGCACTTTTTAAAGAGTTACTCAACCGTAAAACATACGCTAAAAGCATTCAGAAAACATCATCAAAAAGTTGCTCGCGTTGAATCCTAAATTCAGGCAAGTTTCGAATCCTTCGGTGCGTGAAATTATTTTCATGGCGTGTTGGAGGTGGAACATTTTAAGTCAATTTATCAAATTTCTTACAAGAACATGTGTTGTGAGATTTTCATTTTGTCTAGTACCACTGCGGCTGCATCGATATCAAAGAGCTATTTTTATCGTCTGACTCTTTAACCTCATTTGTTTTATCACATTTTGGCAACACTTCAGAACAAAAAAGAAATTTAGAACGAGTTACCGCGATGTGTATTGTGTGAGAAGTGAGATCTTACGAAAACATTCTTTCCTGTAAATTGTTTGTAACCGCGCTGTCACATTCTATCACAGTCTATTCCAAGATTTCTCGAGCAAAGATCTCATATATTAAAGAAATGTGAGAAATCAGAGCCATTTACACCTCCGATTATTGAAATTTGAAAAAGTTACCAACACAAAACATTTAATAAATATCTCTTTTCCCCAAGTATTCTTCATAGTTTTCGGTTTCTACAAAGAAATTGTTGTTTATTTAAAGACAAAATTCTTTCCGTTGAATAAAATTTAATATTAAATTGACTTCACGGAACAAATTGATATTTTAAGATCACAGTGAGGAAATCTATTTATCCGCTTTAAAGCTGAATTCAAAGAAGCAAATTTTTCGAATGTTTACGAGTAGTTAATTTCTGAATATTAGTTCTCTGCTATGCCATCAAATGGCTGCGGTAACCCAGAGGCTCGCGGCTTCTGGAGGGGAAAAGGACTCTGGTTCGAAACTCGAATTTATCAAAGATCGATCAAAGTAAAGAGCCTGGTACTCGATAAAACCGTCAGGGATCATAACGTTCCTCTCTTGATTGAGAGATAAACATATTTCTGCGTTATTTAAGCACGGTTCAAAATTATAAGTCCATCAGAAAATTATCTAATCAAACTAGTGCTCGTAGATTGATTTAAAAAATAAAATATTCAGTTTAGTGTTCATTTTAAGAAAATAATTTAAAAATTAAGTAAAAAAAATATAATTTAGACTATTAAAGAAAATAATCTAATATAATCTATTTAAGAAAATAATCTAATCTAATCTATTTAAGAAAATAATCTAATCTAATCTATTTAAGAAAATAATCTAATCAATCTTAGTAAATTATCTAACCATTCTAAATTTTCAGATCATGTAACCCGAAAATTTCCAGGTTTATTCGTATTGATGCATTGTTATACAGTGAATTGTTTTGTTAAAAATTTATTGGATGTGCCTCATCACCAACATGATGACACACCTATTCTATCAAACATTTGCAGAAGTGAATTTGATTAGTAAGGGGATCTCACATCCCCGAGATCACAGCTCAAAGTGAAAGCCGGCGGATCCTGAAAGTGACAAGAATCTTCGGCATCCACTTTATATTATTGTACTCCATATTAAAATTCCATATAGTTTTTGACTTGTTTAACTCTAAACAGAATTAAATCCATGGTTCCATTACGCATGCCTTGTGTTAAAATCACGACACGACCGCTGCTGACACTAATTAAGGAATGGTTGCTATACACCGAGTAAAGGATTAAGATTTCTAAATGATTTAAACGCAATACCAAAGTCAATTTATAAAATAATATGCATGAAGAACACAACATCCGAAAATTTAAAAAAAAAACAAGAAGAAAAAAAAAGAAAATTAATTAAGGATAACTATTGGGGATTGATCAGTTTGGTGACAGTTAAGATACAATGGCCATCAAGGTACTGTTAAAAGTTTTGACATTGAGTCAATATTTATATTTTTTGTACTTCCACCGAATTAATCCGCCAGCTCTGAAACCTGATAGATTGTCGTCGGAAAGATGCAGCAACTCATCATAAAAACTTTTTTGCAGCAACTCATCATAAAAACTCATCAGATAAAACTTACAAAGAGAGAGAAAAAAACCCGACTTTTACATTTTTGCTAAGAAGAACATCAGTAGATTGAAGATATATATTGTTGCGAAATTTTCTTTACCGGGGTTCGTTTGGATAGTGGGAGTGATATGGTGTGGAGAACGCTCAAATCAGCAGACGGAAGTCGAAAATAAAGCAACGACGTTTATTTACACGAAGACACACAGGACAGCACAAAGCGACAACTATATACAGCACAGAAGACAATTATCTTCACCCGAGACGTGTAGCATATAACAGCACACACAGCAGCATACAACCAGAATCTACTGCAGACAGTAGCGCACAGCTCAGTTCAGCACTAGCTTGACTCAGTCGCTTCCGACTACTCCGTCTTCTACTTCTCCGACTCGGATTACTGACTTCGTCGACTCGACTCCGCTGCTCTCGAACTCGGACTATTCCGTCGTGTTCGACTACTGGCTTCGTCGTCTCCTTTGGTAACGGCGGCCGCTTCCTTATATAGGTCTCAGGAGGCGGGGCTAGAAGCCTCTCAACCAATCAGGAACGTTCGAGGCGTATCTCGGTTCCTACTGGACGGATCGGGAAAATTCTCGAAGTTTCGGGTATTATCTATTTTGGCGCCAAAGTCGCCAAATTCGTCGCCAAGTCGCCAAATGGTTGCCAAGTTTGTCGCCAAGCTCTGGGACCTCCGAAGCACACCTGGACTTCGTCCCATTCAGATGACTGTAAAACTTTCTTTCCAATGATGGAACAAACTATGCTGGGAAGCCGAATTGCAGGTTTGTAACAATATTCATAGTATTAGTATGGCACCTTTGGCGGCAAGCTGTTCGCTCACCATATTAAATGCATTCATTTAGTAATCTCAACCAACTCTGATAGAATACATCTTATCACATGAGATAAAAGTGATATTTTAAATAACAGTTCTATGATAAACCTATAGCGATAATTCTAATGAGTTAATTACAAGAGTAAAGTAGTGAAATCTAATGGCGAATAAAATCGGTGAAATTTGACCAGTTGTTAGGATTGAAACTGTGTCAAAATTTTATTTCGCAATATATCTCAGAAAACAGAAGGAGAAAGGAAGGCAAGTGATAATTCGTAACGTAGTTATATCCTATCAAATGGAATAAAAATTAGTGAAATCGGTACAGTAATTGGAATTGCAGACCTTTCTTTCACCATAGAAAATATACAGGAAAGTACAGTTTCGACATTTCTCTCGTAAATGGAGGTAATGAGGGACAGGCATAATCGATCTCTTGAATGTCTTAGCATTTATATGAAGTAGCCAATGGGAGTAGTCTCCTCGAAAGTTTCTCGCATACTCCCTAATAAAGATATTCTACTCCCCCCCTCCTCCCCACCACTACACACAACCTCAAAAAAATTGTGGATTTTGGATAAGGCAGAGAACCTGCGTTTTCTCCATAGAAAATGCACATGAAGTAGGGGAAAAATTTCCCCATAAAAATGCGCAGTGAACGTATGCATGAAATTTAAATTAACACATCTTTCAAGATAGGTAATTTCATTGTATCATAGATATAAAGTCATATCTTAACGATTTGAATAAAAGTAACGACAATGAACATATTCAACGGACTAGCTGGTCGCCAAAAACGAACAATATTGATTAGACATCAGTTTGAAATGCATTTTTAATGTACGATACGAAAGATTGTTGATCTTCCCTGCAATCTGATTAGATGTGCAAAAATATATAATCGTTTTTATTGCTTTTTTAATGATATGAACTAAATTTCTTAATGAAGCAGAAAAATATGATTGAATAATATTCTGAGATATTTCCGAAACTATAGAAAATATCCTGAAGTATACATAAGATTCTAATATTGAACGATTCTATTTTCTGCCTCATGTTTCCTGTACTCATATATATATATATATATATATACACAAAGTTTTTGCATTGGGTGAAGCTTAATCACTTCCGTTTCAAACAATAGTTTAAATTTTAAAGAGCTGATAGAAAATTAGGTAAAAGTATAATGCAAGGAACAGGATGGTCTAAAATAGTATACGTTATACAACTATCAAAATATAAAAATATTTTTCTGAGGAAGCCATTAAGACCAAATTTCCTTAAATATGTAATGGAAATTTTTAGCAATCCTTAATCCTGGGCGAAGCAGCTGCTCATCAAAGGCGGCTAGTATAAAATAAAAATTATAAAAAGCGGACAAATGGTTGAAAATGCAGTAGTAGTTAGTTGGTTTTTTTAATTATTTTAAATGTGAATTTAAATTTATCCTGAAAAAAGAGTTTTTTTGTGTTTCTGCTTATCGTGACTATTTTTAAATCCATTTATTTGAAATATATTTCTACTATAGATACTAGATAGAGATACTAATTAAAATATTATTTGATCTGTGCAAATACTTAAGATCTGTGAAAAAAATTGGGATGCACTGTTTTACCATGATTAATTCTTTAATGTATAACAAAAAAATAACTGGACTTCACAGTAAGTATTGCGATTATCATTTCGCAAAGATTTGTCCTGAATTTGATCTAAAGGCATTTATAAATCATAATATATTAGAAAAAAATTTTAGTACAAATCAGTACAAATTATTCTGTAGTTAAAATGAAATATATTTATTTTTCAGAGCATTTAGCATTTTCGGTTTCCTTAAAATGCATAAAAACACGTTCTACGGCATCCACCAATTATATTATAGCCTGATGCTTTTTATTTTATGTCAACTTAAGTTGTCATTGACTGAAAAATATTTATAAAAGTTCATTATAGTCAAAGACTATAATGATGTTCCATTCATTAATGTTAGGAAATTTCGGCATTAAGGTTCTAAATTCCAAATTCTTTTGTCTCCCGTACTTTACTAAAAATGATGCAATGCATTTTGAACGTGCATATTAACCGTCCTTAGTTTGAGTAAATCACATCACTTGACATTAAACATATAATTATTTAATCGATATCGTATCTGACACTTATTTAACCGTAGTTAATATACAAATATAAAAATTAAGACATGATATAAATACGTGTCATTATATTTATAATGTGCTTCGGTGCTGGTTTTGGGTCCTGTAGTGGCCATCAATGTATTTATGAGTTTTTGCATCATATCTGTAAATAGTTAATCATGTGTTTAATTTTATTTCCTCTTAATAAATTGTGTTTAAATCAAACCTTTCCTTTTGTCGGACCCAATCTTTGGAGACTTTTTATTTGTCATCATTTCCACTGCAGTACTCTAATATCAAACGACTGAATCCCCAGCCGTTATATAAGATATCACTTTAACAATTAAAAAATTTTATTAATTAATCCATGAACTTTTTAGAAAATAAATAAATAAATGAAATATGGTTAATACATTTCATTAATTAATGGAACCGCTAATAAATTTGGTTAATACATTTTATTCATTAATTGTTAAAAAATGATGAATGAAATTTTTCATACATGTATTAATTAAAAATTCAAAAGTTCATTTTAGTCTGTGACTAGAATGAATAGAGGCCGATAGTTACTCACACACATTCTTCTCTCAGTTGATCCTCCGAGAGGGCGAATAGGAGGTCCCCTCTGTCAGTGAATTCGACCAATTGCTTGAGGCACCTTTCATAGTGTGACTGCTCGCAAGACTGGGATAACACATGTGATACCAAACCTGTAAAAAAAAGAGTAAAATGTCTAAGAAACAGAGAGTATGCATTCTTGATAGTTATAGTAAGCTATTGCAATATGTCTCTATAATAATGGGTTGATAATTCCGATTTTAGAAGTATGTCTGAATATGTAAGTTCAGAGCAGACTCCACACAGCATTCATTATATGATTTTTCATAAATGATTACTATATTATAAAATGCCGCAAAGAATCAATGGGAAATATAATATGTAAAATCAAATGTACTATTTTTCATTATAAATAATCTATGAAATTTTCTAAATTGCATTTTTTATGCAATATATATGAAACATCAACTGTTTTACAAAACACTACAGAAAAAAAATGTTTCAAACATTTTTTTTTCAAACGTTGACAGCTAAATTGCATTATTAGTAATCTATTGAGCAAAGATTTGGAATTGATTTCGTTATTTATTTATGAACTTAGTATATTTATAAAATACATACCTGCATAATATACATTGATTACTATTCGATGATTGATTACTGTTCGATGGATGCATTCAATCGAACCATTCATAGATTGACCAAATCATAATTTTCTTTGCATATTGAATAACAAAGAATATTTGTACAGTATGAAGACACTATTAATTGTATTAAAATGTATCACAGATGATAGTAATATGCGATAATAATAAATATATCTCGTGATAATATGAGCCTTTATTTTGAAAGTGGGGCAAATCCATTTTGTAAAAAATGGAGATCATGGTAATTGTAGATCAAACCTATTATGATCTTTTTATGCATGAAAAATTTATAGTAAAGAAAGTTAGATTCTAATATTTGGGTTTAGGTTTAGTTATATTAAAGTCTCATTTGAAGCAACACTTGGGCTATTTTGGGACGGACCTCGTAATTTTGAACCGCGGTCAGATGACGAGGACGACACCTGAGCTGGCACCCCCCTCTCCACACCACACCAGCGGGAGGACGTTTGGTCTGGACGGATTTAACGTGCAACAAACCCCCCTTACACGACGGTTCTTCGGTGGAATCGGGTCTCGATCTCAAAACCCTCCAGTTCCGAAGCCGAGACCTTACCACCAGGCCACCGCGGCCTTCTAATATTTGGGAGATGGAAGTTTTAGCTATTAACAGTATTGAAAATATGTTTATTTTGAAAGTGGTGCAAGTCCATCTTAGATTGAACATATTTTTGACCGATTATATTATGGCAAAATTTAGCTCCTGTTGTTATATGGTGAAGCAAATGTGGCCGTTTGACATCATGTCTGAAATCTTGGATGTTTTTATACCGTCGTCTGTGTTTCCTCTTCATCTTATTTTTAATTTCTTGGAGTAAACAGTGGAATTATGGGACGACAGAAGAAATGCCAGAAGACATTGTTATTATCCAATCCAATGCAACCTCGTGCAAAAGCAACGAATCAGGTGAAAGGGTTTCAAACGCTGCACGACACAGAAAATCTGAAACTCGCAAGAGGAACACTCGTTTCATTTAATTTTTATTCATTTCAAAGAGCTAAAAGTTTATTACGAACAAAAAAAGATTGACATAAAAATATTCCTTTCATTTCTATCTATCTTTGATATTGAAAATAAGTGGTTGTACAATATTTCATAAATAATAAAAAGTAAATCTTAATTTTGTGTTTTGAGAATAATATGTTTACTTCCAACACCGATAAATGTTAGTAATATTGGCAACACTTTTATCAGCTTACAAGAAAGTTCCGATTCAGTTTCTAATAAATACTAAGCAAGTCGACAATTTGTTTCTTTCTGCTCGGCTTACAAAAGCCCTTAACAGTTTCATTCTTATTTGAAAAATAAATAATGGATTGTGGTGTTTTTTTTAATAAAAAGAAAAAAAATGGCTCAATACGATTACAATGGAATTTTAACTCGGACGCATCTGAAAGGGAATTTGGTAAGTATGAAAAGAAAATAAAAATTTTCTGGATAATAACGCCGCTTCAATAAAATCCTCATTTGCAAGTAATTTTATTATTTTTATTTTGTTTGTAGAAATAAGACCTATGGCAATCGATAATAAAAGAAGACTCTTGGAATCAGGATCTGAATGCGAAGGCAATTCGAACCAAAATTATTCAAAAAAATTCCAAAAAAGTTGAAGGATAGTTGGAACTATTGACTTCGTCATGAGACGACAGGCTACAGAGGACAGACATCAGCTACAGAGGAAAGTTACGAAGAGAGCAAGATTACTTATAACCAAAAAATAAGAAAAGTCAATCGAAATAGAGGGAAAAAATACTACACAGAAATAGGTAAGATTATTCCCGAGAAAAAATTCATGAATTGAGGGCATGTACAAAACTAATGCCCTTGAGGGCATGTACAAAACTAATTAGTGTGGATGAATGGAAAAAGAAATTTAAAATAATTTTTGGAAACTTGTAGATTTCAATACGCAAAATTTATTTCTTCATGGATTTACTCGCAAACGGAGTACGAAAATAAAGCACCCAAGGAATTTCAAAGCAGCGGCAAAGAATTTTAGTTTTAAATATTATTTGAACACAAATCGTGGAAATATTTAAGTAGGTAAAACATATTTTCTACACATTTTTAATATCTCTAAAGGACGATTGGACCATGTTCTGAAAGCAGAAATTGTGGGAAAATATTTGCGTGGCCAAGCAGAAGGAACTTTCCTTAAAACTAGTGACAATTTGGTAAATGACGTAAAGCAACACATTCAACGTTTTTCTCAGTTTGAAAGCCATTATACAAGGAATCACAATCCAGGGAGAAAATATTTAAACCCAGAACTAAATGTAAGAAAAATGTATGATTTTTATGTCGATCAATGTACATTGAATCAGAGACTTTACGTAAATGAGTGGATTTATAGAAATATTTTTAAAACACAATTCGATTTGTATTTCCACCATCCACGCAAAGACACCTGCAAAAAATGCGATATGCTTAATATGAAAATTAAAATTTCTTGTAATGTTCAAGAGCAATATGAAATGCACTTGATAAATGCCGAAATGGCAAGGAAATCTTTGCATGAAGACATAAATATGGCTGTAAATAATCCGGAAAATTATTTTGTATTTTCCTTTGAAATACAAAAGGCATTACCTTATCCTAAGCTAAGCAGTATCAATTGCATATTATAAGCGGAATATGTATGTACTGAATCAAGTCTCCCACAATTTTCATAATGATGAAGTTAATATGTATGTTTGGGATGAAACTATAGCATCCCGAGGAGGACAAAAAGTAGCATCTTGCTGTTTGAAACACATACAGACTGTGACAACCCAAAAACACATTATAGCTTATAGTGGACACGTGCACTAGCCAAAATAGAAACATGAAGTTGGCCTTATTGTGAATGAAAATTGTTCAGTCCAGTAACAATGAAATAAATTTTTATTGCCAGGACATTCATTTTTGCCAAAAGATCGTGATTTTGTAGTGGTAGAAATGGCAATACGGAAAACCACTTCCTTGTATATTCCCTATGATTTCTATAAAGTAAAACGAAATTGTCGAAAACATAATAAATTTTTAGTGCATGAAATGAATTTTTAGTGCATTTTTTTTCCAACCCAACCTTTGGAGAAAGCGGTTTTTTAAAAAAAGAAAAATGCCGATGGAGAAACCGTGAATTGGTTAAATATATGCTGGATCAGATTTACAAGGGATGCACCATACAAAATGTTCAACAAAACTTCGATAGAACGAGATGCTGAATTAAAAATTATCGATTTGTCACCAAAACGAGGTAGACCAAATAATTTCGGTAATACAGAATTATCATTTATGTATGAAAACAGCAGATCTATTACATCTGAAAAATACAAGGACATGATGGATTTATTACCATATATATCTCCCGTTCATCATGAGTTTTTTTAAATGTTAAATCTTGAATAAAATTCAAATTGATTATACCTACCTATAAACTGAAATATATAATTCCATTGAAATTCTTAATAAAACTGAATGGTTTGTTGTTATGCTATATTTTCCACTAGAATATTCTTGGTTTTGTTTTCCTTTTTATGAAATGAATAAATATTTATAAAAAATTTAATATTAATTTGTTTTTATTCCTAAAAAAAGGCTGATAGAACTGAATAATTATTTCCCAATTAAATTAATGATTCCAATAATTCTTTAATTTTGAAAGTGATGCGTTCATTTAGTTATAATGGAACTCTTATTTTTTTAGTCAGCACTGTAAATACTATTGGATTACAAACATACATTATCTAGTTCCACAAAATACAATAAATATATCTATTAATACTTACCAATATTTTTAATATTTTTGAAATGCAAACCATGGACTTGCTCCATTTTCAAAATTAACGACTCATATATATATATATATATATATATATATATTATTTTAAACGTTAAAAAAGTTATATTTATTTATTTGTAAATGGGGAGATTTCCAGTTTAATAGCAACTTTTTAAATGGGAAGGCTGCGATTTCTGGCATTCATAAAAAATCTAAAAATAAGAAAAAAAAATTTATTCTATCCAATTATTATGCAGAAAAATTGAATTAATTATTAGATAAAAAAAACTCTGAAAAAAAGTAGTTCCTATGAGAAAAACATTTAAATAAGAATCAACGAAAAAAAACTTATTCCAGTCATCCACTAAGTCTTTAGCTCATGAAATTATTATTTGTTTGTGAGTGTTTAGATTTAAGAGCAAAAATAAGAACACTAAGTAAACATGTGCAATCAACTCTAAAAATAGTTTCGAGACGGATCTCTCCAACTTCTAAGTTTAGATATGTGCGAAACACCTTTTTTTTTTTCTCGTCTTACTTAAAACATATTACACGTCCTAAACTGAACTGAAGCAGCTCAGAGCTAAATTTTTTTATTCGCTCCAGTAAGGTGTTTATTTATTTTTCTGCTATACTGTAATGTGGCATTTACTTTATAGCCTAGATACAAAAAATTTCAAAATAGAAGTTACTATCGGGATGATGTGACAATTATGAATTCAATGATCTGCATTTACGATCGCGATGGGGTGGGGGGAACAACCAGCTTCAATCTGTTACCGATCTTAACATAGGAAAATTTTAAAGCAAAAAGCGTATACTTAAGATATTCGTAGGAAACTATCGACATCTTTAAAACTGTACAAATTTTGAACATTTTAATGGGAACACTTTTTTTTTGATGTCATGAATAGGTTTCGAATTGAAAAATTACTCAGAGTATACATTTCGGTTAATATAGATATGGTGATTCTTTACATTTTAACTTAAGGGGATGATTTCATATTTAGATGTGTGAAGTTTATATATTCTCTGGATATCAGTAACAGTAACTTTTGTTTTTGGTGATACTTTAAAAGTGTCCTTAATATATATCAATCTAAATGTTAAAGTAGGTAATACGTTAAAAATTCGTTTTTTTTCAAAAGTATGATTTTATAATTTAATATTTTTGATGATTGATCAATTTTTTTTATAAAATCCGTTCAATATTTTTCTAAATCTCTTTTTTGGGTAGTTACATTGATTTTTAGACTTGCATTACTATACATTTTGATGCTATTTTACTTCTTTAAATGGCATTTTCTCTAACTCTCTTTGGTAAAATTTTCTTAGGAAACGCCACAAAAATTAAAATAACATGCTTTTTTGTTCATATTTAGTTTTAATAATTTTTCCAATATATGCAGCAGTTCCTCAATAGAAAATAAGTTATCTATTCATTTAGAAATTTTTCTGTAGATCTTTTAATGCTTCAGAATGGAAAAAAAAGTTCATAATTTCATATTTTTTATCAGTCAAACCCCAATGTTTAAAAAGTGGATAAAAATACATTTTTTTGTTTGTTTTTTTGTTTCAGCTCAAGAACTAGAACTTTCTTAAGCTATCTGCAAAATTTTGAGTAAATCAATTCGCATCAAGATTTTTTTTATGCCTACTTTAGCCAAAAAAGTTTTTTTTTTTAAATTTATAAGTGGTTTTTGTCATTTATCGTTCCATTTATCATTCCATAGGTGTATCTTCAATCTTTTTTATGCAGAAATTCAAAAATATAATTATTTTAAAGCGTTTTTAAATTTTTTATCTAGTACAAAGTTTTTAAAAATGCTTTAAATTAAATTCTCGCATAAAGTTACTATACCGACAAAATGACTACTCCGACCCGCCCGAAGGCACACAGGAAAAAGCTGAGTGACCGGATTGTGGCGACAGCAGCACTGGTGGGAACTGTGGTTGAGTCCTAAGGGCCATCACCGGACAAGGTTTAACCCTTCCTGAAGGAAGATGTCCCGTCATCTACGGGAGGTAGCCATTCTCACCCTTTCGTATACAAGGGTGGAGGAAACCAACCACCATGCCTGAAGCTTCTTACCCTCGATTACGAGATACCCGCATAAAGTTAATCACATACCCTAAAATTGGTTGCTACTTCATATATGATAAAATATTAGTTAAAATTTCTGAAAGAATTTTTTTTAGAAAAGAGTATTCGGGAGCAGTGAAAGTTTTTATTAAGTTGATGCTGAGCCTGAATTGCCATTACATTGAAAATATCAAAATGGAAAGCTTTGTTATGTATGAGAAATAAATAAAACTGTATATATTTTTATTGTTTAAAAGAAATATTAATTTTAATGTAAAAATTATTATCTGACTGATAGTGCCAGGGAAAAAATTAATTGATTTTTATTCTGTTTGAGCTTTATTCTTGTAATCCGTTGTATCAGTATATAGTATTCTTATCATCAGTGGTTAATGCATATAAATAGATATGAAACGTTACAACACTTTTCAAACAAGAGCTTAAGAAAAGTAGTGGATTTTATTTGCTAATATAAGCAAATGAGTTTTTTTCCAAACTTTAGCGGCAAACAGCGTTATATACAATTCCTTATATGCAGACACGACTACAGGATATCTGTTATAGACGTGGAGCGCAAATCGCAGAAGATCATTCTAAATGTTCATTCATTTATTGCATTGTTGTCCTGAAATTCAAAATGTTTTATCAAGTTTATAATCCTGTGATTTTTCCCACTACCGAAAACTAAAGAATGGTTTTGTTTAATATCTGAGTTAGTTTATAAGGCAAAAAAAGTAAGGCTACAATACTGTGGAATTTAGAATGTAGATGACCCACATATGCATGTTTTTAATAGCGTTATGACTTTATAGGACTGGTCTCAATTAGAAAAGATTATGTATATAATGAATAGAATATATGTATGAATATTAAAGAAATAGAACTTAATATCCTGCAGTTTGACAGAATCATAGCATAAAATTATATTGTGGTGGTATGTTGATTATTATGATCTGTGCAGGAAGCAACAGGACGAATGTTGTTGGAAACATTTCTTTAATAATCACATTCACACACTTAAACAAACACAAAGACAAGACATTCACGCGCGCGGCTTTTCAGTTCAGCGTCACATCTCCTTCTAATTACAATCGCAATGCATTATGGGATGACATATGGGATGGCCTAATCTGATATCGCCATCTAGTATCCAAAAGAGAAGAAAAGTGTAATGCAATTGCTACATCCTCCCCCTCTGGCTCCGACGACAACCGGCAAGGAGACAGAATTTGAATTGTCTGGAAGTCTATTGGTTAAGAGTAATGCAACTGCTACAATATCTAAATAATTTAATTGATGATTAAATTTATATATAATCAATATCTCCGGCGAACTAGCTGGCCGCCAAGATGACTAGCTAATAGTAAAAATAATAACGATAAATGCGTGTGTTGATGCTGAACGTATCAGACCGTTTAACCTGCAACTACCGAATTAGGAACATGTCTATTTTGGAGGGTGGAAATGTGTTTGAAATTTTAATTAGTACCTTAATTAATTAAAAATTAATCTGAATTTTGATGTTTTTCTGCAATGACATTCGAAAATATCACAGCGTAAGAAATGATTTTTGCATCGTCTTTATATTCAACAAAAACTTCTTTCTAATGATATTAATAGTTTAATTTTGTTGAAAATTCGAATTTTGTCAATTTTTAAAATACTTTTTTTGCTTAATTTTCGACAGATTACATTTTTGCTCTGAAACCCAAATCATTTTCACTGTTTCACCAAATATTTCATCTCGTGATTTTCTTGCATCTTGAATGCTATAAAAGGGGGATTTTGTTTAAATCTTTGAAGTTTACAAGGCAAATAAAAAAAGTGAATATACTATAACCACATAATTTACAAAATATGCGAACCACAGATTTATTTTTTTAGCAGTAACTGTTGTAATAGGACCAATCTCCATCAGGAAGGTTTATGTACACAATAATAAGAAACTATTCCAAGACATTTAAAATAACACAATTTTGACATATAATAATTTGACAGAATCGTGGAAGTAAAGTTATATTTAAAAAACGAAATTAAATATAACTAACATCCCCATCGAAACAGATGAATGCCAAAAGCAATTAGTATATAATTCGTGAACAATGCAATATATCCCTTATTATAACCAATACTTTAATTATTTTCTCACTGATTAGCCACGATTAAAATGCATCACACTTGAACCTCTGCATTTAAAACATTTAAGATTTTATCCAGGGACTCACGCTACCAAAAACAAAATTCCTTCTTAAAATGGTATCAGACAATTCGCAATCGGCTTACGAATATCTTATTCACGCCTCTTCACATAACCATCTGGCAAAGGAACCAGATAAAAATACCCATCTGGATAAAATTAAAAAAAAAACCAATCTCAACAAGTAAAAGGTATCTTCAATTTTTGCATATAAGTAGCCGTAATTTACTGGCTGGGTTGATCGCATTTCCTCTTTTGGGTGTATTTACATAATCTAAATGCAAAGTATCAATATTTTACACGCTTAAGTGAGTAGTCACTTTGACTTATGTTGAGACTAATCCTCACATGGCTGCGTGGAATTTTTCAGATGTTCACTTTGTCATCAGTCATCTGATTCCGGATAGTTATATGGGATTTCTGTAGAAAAAAATCTTTGAGGTTATATTTAAGCAGTTGTAGGTGCTTTATCGATAAACTGTGACATGCATAACTATTTAGAATAAAGTCTAATCCACGGTTGGTCACCGAGGCGATGCGACCATATCCCAAATTCCTCGACAGCTATTGTTTCGAATGTGAGTTGTGTTATGAAAAAAGGCGAGAAATTTATGGCACCTTTCACGAAAAGCACTGGAAATGCCATTTCAGTATCGCAACAACCGTGAAAATGGACACTGATAGATGGGAATGTCTTTTAAATGAGTTGATTTTTATCAATTTATTGCTTTGCCCATGGGAAAATGTTCACAAGCTGTAAATTGTTCTGGAAGCGGAAGCAAGACTTTGATTGAAAGAAATTGCTTCTTGATCGATAGTGAAATAATGAGGCAAAGCAATAGAAAATTGTCAACACTTATGGATTCGAAATGTACTCAATTAACGAATCAATAATTTAACTTAAACATTGATTTTGGAGAAAATGTTGAGACAAAATCATCCAATCATGCAATTTCTATGCCAAATAAGTAAGCCACTGGAGTAAACATAGTAAAAATTGCTAAATATGACACAATAATTCTTTCGGAAACTTAAAAAATTGTTTAAGAAAATACAATTTAAAAATATAAGCGTCCTTTTTCATTTATTTATTCTTTTTGATGAATAAAATAGAAGGACATTTTAAAGCAATATTCTTCAATATTTTTTCGAAGAGAAAAGCAACATTACAACTAAATAATCATTTTCTGCTTATTTAGGATTAAACTTTCTATT
>JAPMOR010090836.1:82166-121766 GCA_026543865.1 Argiope aurantia | reverse complement strand
TAATTCACGAATAAGATAATTCATGAATCTTAAGTCAATTATTGTTTTAAATTTTTATTGTAGATTTTAAATAAATGAACAGCATACTATTATTAAATAATAATTGAATGTTCCACTTACAAGCATGGCGATATACCGAATAATCATTTAAAGAAAAATTAACTGAAAGAGTTTTTAACACTTTATTTGTTCATCCAAAGCAAAAAAAAAAAAAAAAAAAAAAAAATGTAGAATTAGAAACTCATTTCTTAGAAAACATATGCATTCCTCTAATATTTTCTGGAAACAGATGAAAGAACAAAGCATATCTGAAAGAAAATACTTGTAATTAAATGAAATATTTGGCATAATGTAAAAAATAATATATTTGTTGCGAATGAAAGTGGGATGTCTTACATATAAACTATCTTTATTTAATGTTTAATTAAATTTAGTTAGCTATTTAACAAGTACTTTGCAGTAAAAATACAATAATTAATCAAATAGTTAATTTAAAAACTATTATCAATTACATTTATTTAATTATGCACTAACACATTTATTAGACCTTTCAATGATTATCTTTCCAAATAGAATAAAAATGAATTCCAATTTCGAACCGATTTCCCGCTTTTAAAATTTTTGGTCTTTCCTTAGAACACGTGAATAACCAATTTTGAATTTTTTGAAATTTTTACAAAGTAAAACGCTATAACAAAATGAAACTCTAAAAAAATGCTCAATATGGTTAAACAAATTGTCTGAGATCACATTGCCATGAAAAATAATTATTAAACATTCCAAATTCCATAAGAATTTTTTTAACTATTTTTCTTTTAAATATCATACATCATCAACATATTAAAATATTAATAAAAGTAACGAATGTCTAGAATTTTTTTCTTTTAAATGATAAGTACAATCTTATTTAAAAGGCAAAAAAAAGCTTTAAAAACGCTTAATATGTGTTTCGTTCATTAGGTAGCTATTATTAGATACACATTCATTTACCAAATAAAAGTTACACCGTTAATTTGATCAAGAAAACTTTAAAAAAAAAATATTATTGTCACTTAAGATGAATTATGCATTTATTGCATTAACTTTTCCTACCCGGAAACTTTATGAGTAATAAGTATCAGGTGTAAAATTTTATTGGTAATTATGGTAATTCGGAAATCTTTATGGTACCTGAAACATCCTAGGCACCAAAGAAAATGATTAGCCCTATAAAACTTTATTCCAGATTTCGGTCCTTGAAGTCTCATAATAAGTGTTAATATCTTTCCTATTGAAAGGTAAAACTGCAATAAAGTCTTACGTTCCACATGAAAAGAAGTAATACTAAGAAATCTCACTAATGCAATCCTCCAATGGGTGATTTTGTTTAGACAAAGTGTAGTTTAAGTGCTGAATTTCAAAGTAAGTATGTTGCTTGGGAAGATTTGAAAAGAAAATGAAAATTAACACATATTCTGCAGTGTATTAGCATCCAAGGATTGCCATACTATATTTTTAAAATTTCTAATGATAAAGTATACAAAAAGAAAAGGTTATACTTAAAGAAAATTTCGATCTTGAAATCTGTATGAATCTAATCAAAATCGCATGAATTTTCAACATTTCCAACTTCGAAAAAGATCACAAAAAAATGTGCCCATTTGTCTGTAATTATTGTAATTCCCAAAAATATAGACAGATGGAATTTGTTTTATAGGCTACCCACAAATATGTCGATTTTTTTGAATTTTAGACATGTTTGACCCAAAACTTTTTTTTTCAACACGACGATTTAAAGCCAATTAGCTTATTTATTACGTGCCTTCCGCCTTTGGCGAACAGTTGGATTTGCAAGAAATAATTTCAATTGATTCCTATAGCAAAGAAATTTTAGACATCAAATTATGACACACTTTTATACCTCATTACTTTAATAGTCTAATGCTTCTTTTATTTTCGAATACATAAACATTACTAATGGAGATACATCCCATAAAATCATGAGAAAAATGAAGACGTAAAATCGTAAATGAAATTATAACAAAATGTAAATATTTGTGTTTGAAATGTAATGAAAGTTTTTGATGTAAATATTTGTGTTTGAAATGAATGTATCATTTAAGATACATTTCTATTGTATTTTAAAATAATTTTGGCACTATAACAATTTTATAATTTGCCGTCAAAGACGCTAAACGTATGCATGGGTATTTTTGTAATTATATGTTGTCGACTCACAAAGTTTCTTTAAATGCTAGTAGAGAGTGACATATTGGTCATTTACTTTTCGTACTGATATATGAATGTTGTATTGAAATACCTTTTTTTTTTCTTATTTTGACAAGTATCCATTAACTGAATTTTATAAATAATGCTGACATTAATAGTAAACAAAATGCATTTATTTCTTTAATAACTTTGATAGTGGCAAATTCAGCTGTTCAATCCTTCCATTTATTTAGAAATGAAACTAATTTTAAAATTTTACTCATTTTTCTTTCTTTATCAAAGTTTTTATCTACTTTACTTATTTCTACTTTCTACTTTATTTTTTCTATTAAAAATAATTTTATATAAGTGCCTTATATATTAAACTTTAAACTCTTTTTATAAATCATATAAATGAAAATAATCCGATGGATAACAATCTGTACATTAGAATCCAAAATGTTTGTATTACGTTTCAAGACTTTTTTTTAATCCAATGCTAAAACATTGGAAATGTAATATTTATGACATTAACAAAACGTAGAAAATAAGTTTTAATCAGTATGTATATTTATTGATGGAAACTCAAATACTATTTTTTATTTAGCACTTATATTTACTTGAACGAAAATGCATTAGCTACCAATCATTTATATTTTGACGTTAAAAATTTCTCGATGATCGCAAAGAGGAAGAATTTTGCATTATATTACTCCAAGAACCTTAACATGTCCTCTTATGAATATGCAGAAAAATATATATTTAAGAGTAAAAATAAAGAATTTATTATTCAATAAATAAAATTAAATTCATTGAAGCAAGATAAAATAATTCACTTCTTTCATAAATTATTTTGCTCTTCAACAAATTTCCGATTTTTCACTAAGCATTAGTATAATCTTCATTTTCTATAAATACATTCGCAGCATAAAGATTGAGAAATGCATCAATATTTTAATTACTTTCTCAATAGTGGGCAAATATTCCGTTCCTTGTTAAATTACAAAGTACTAATTAATTCATAAATATATAGTGATGCATTTTAATGAATCTCGATACTCTTTTAAAGTCTGTATTTAAAATATTTCGCCGGATAACTATTCCTCTAGCTGATTACTCTCTATTGAGGAATCAAAGAGAATATATTATACCATTTTATTTGATTAATCAATTTAGGAATTACGTAATATTTAAAATAGATTTTACATTTTAATTTAGACAAGTTAATAAGGTGTGACGAAATTAGCAAAAGAGTTCGGCATTACCTGAGTGTAATATGATACTATGTTATGAATAAGATTTACAGAAGTGAAAAAGTTATCTTAAATATTATTTGAATGGTAGAATGTTACGAAGACATCAAATGACGATTAATTCTTAGTTGAATAATTATTAATAAAAATGTATTGCATTTGAAGTGACTGGTGGTTTATATTGATATTAATTAACATTCCTTATTTTAAAATTAATAATAAGGGATATAAAATTATTTATAGATAATCAATTATCAAAACTCTTAATTAGAATTTCGGAATTGGTTCTTATCATTTAGCAAATTTATTTGCTTAATATTTGGATCTAATGATAATTATTTAAGTGAGTATGCTGCATGAAAAATTTTATATCAAAATCAAAACATCTTCAGCTTTATATATCAAGGAAGATTTTAGAAAAAAATGTCTAGCTCAAGATTCATCTTGATCATCATCTTTTATTATTATTTACTGAGTGAGACATATAATATTCTGAAAGTTCAAATTTGCTTCAATATATTATGAATTACTTTTTGGAAGAGAGCGATTGTTTCATTCATAGTGCGTATCAAAAATTGATTGAAGTTTCGTTATTCCAGCATTTGATATCAGAAATAAAAATCCTGCAATGAAAAAAAAATATTTATCAAAAATATTACAATTTAATATGAACACTAAATAACAAATATTTTAAATTGGGACAAATAAAGAAAGAACAGTGTTATCGTTTTATGATCTGTAGAAATATTATATGAAAATTCATCTTTTTAAAGAACAATAAAATAATACTGATTATCTTATTGTTAAAAAAAAGAATTGAGCACACATATAAATTATGTTTTTGTAAAGCAACTGTACACCAAATTAAATTCAATATATAAAAGAAGAATTGCATTGGCTTTTTTTATTTTTATTTTCTCGTGCATGAAGTACAGAGAAAGTATTTATCCTCAAGCAATTTGAGCTGAAAATTTTAATAAATCACTACATTCCAAAGAGATCAAAGTTAAACACATTTTTGACTTTGTCTTTCTCTCTGTGATGAGATATCATAAATCTTTTTTATGCTATACAGCTGAGTTTTGATAGATAGAATTATTTCCAAATTTGTATATTTCTATCGAATTTCGAACGAAATTAATAGCTAGAAAGATTGTCGATCTGGTACGTAAATTATAAATTCATTCGAAAATTGCAAAACGCAAAGAACTACTTAGATATTATTATGCATACAAGTTTACAATCTAAAATACAGATTCGTATCCAATTACGTGCCGATTTCATCAAATAACCATCTTTCAATCTGTATTTTTATATGTAAGTAAACACAAAAATTTATAAACTCAACTGTTTAAATCAATGAATTTCAGTATGTAATCTAGTAACTGCAGCTATAATTTTTGTATCAAATTTTGATGTCAATCGGCTGGCAAAAGATAATATTCAAACAATAAATTCGGAAAAAATGCAAGATCCAAGCGAAACATCCTCATCTCTGCCATTTCCATGGGAGTTGTTTATGGTTTTATCGAAGGTCCTTAATTTTATATGGAGAAGAGGGAAGATGATTAGACCTTTATTGAAGACCATACCCAATGGTTTTTATATAGAATGAATGCTACATTTGAAAAAGAAATATTTCATTTATAAGTTAAAAATCTTTGATTGTAAATTACAAAAAAGTTGAACAATTTTTAAGGAAAGTAAGAAAAGGATCTCTTCATTTATCTGCAATTGTCTCAAATGCTATAATGAAAAAACTTTTTAAAATTCCAATTGTTTGATATTGCCCTTTACAGTTTGAATAAATGTCTTGTTTACCAATCAATTTTCCATTCCAATATAAAATGAAATTATTTCTTTAATATTTTCAAATTCATAATACGTAATTTGTTTGTCTGATTAAATGTCACAATGCAAGACTCAAGTCTAGGTTCATATCAGTAATTTACATCTTAATAATGCTTGAAATAAAAGTTTAAATAAAGATAGTTTTAGGTTGTTGATTTTTAAATTTTATATCCTTTTGAATGTATTGAATTGCGTTAAACAGTTTCCTGTTCTACATAAATATAAAATTCGATGGTAATACAAATACTTACTACATAACATGTAACCCATAATTTAGTTCGTATAAAATTCTGTATCGGAAAAATTTGTATCGGAATTCTGAGATTTAAAAAAAACAAACTAAGAAGCCTTTATGAAAGAATAAAAACATTTTACATTGAATTATCATTTTTGTTTATGTTTCTTTTAGAAAAAATGTGACAGCATTTAAATAAGTAATAACATTTCTATTTTTTCAGTTATGCTTCATCATCATAATAATTACTAACGTAATATTATTATCAATTATAGAAATATTTTCACACAACAATCAATCAATTTCTTTTTTTCTTCTTAGCTTTTGAACCCATTTGCAAGATTTTTTTACAATAAAAACTGGTACAAGAGATACCAAACATTGTCTCAGATAAGAAATAAATAACTTCATATAGAAAGATAAGTTTTCAATAGATAAATATCAGAATTATTTTACAACGCAAAATAATTCCATTTCTATAAGCTTTTTTGAAATTGGCGTAATTATTCAGCAAAATCAAATGATCCGTTTTCAGCCTTAACTAGAAACTGTATCCCAAATGTGCTGATGTATTCAAGAGATTTCAATTAGCGTTTAATTAAAATTATAATTACCTAAACAGGTTCATACCCCACTTAATCTAGCCGTAAATTGTTCATGCTGGATCAAACATAGTCTCCTGAAACTACGAGCTCCCCTAATCAACATTTCGTGATCACAGCCAGGAGATGACTGTAGCGTTACTGTGTGACAGTGGGAATGCGGGTAACCTTCTATCCATAAAGCTTATGTGTCTGCAGCAGACTGTATAATTGTCATGTATGTATAGAATGAGACTTATCACATTGGAATATCAATATATGCATGTGTTAAAAACTGTATTGAGCTCTGTTAATTTATAAATTTATAAATAATTTAATAATTCATAAAAATATAAATAAATTATTATTATAAATAAAATGATAACATTCATAAATAGTGCTAATGATTTATAATTTTATATTTTATTATATTTCGCCTAGAAGGGTTGTTATCCTTTTACCAATATCTCAAATCACAATGTCTTAGATTAACAGTTATATAAAATTTGCATTGCTTTTAAATGTGAACATTAAATACATTATAAGTTTTGTTGACATACAATGGAGTCTTCTCCATCTACATTTTTCACGAACATTCAATTTAAAACTAATCTCTAAATTTGGATTGAAACAAACAGTGATCTACTAACAGAAATACGCTGCAATTTCTTGAAGAAATTTTTTTTAAATTGCTGACTTAAAGCTTTAGTAATAGCCTTCAATGTCATCCGTAAAAGAAGAATATAATGAATCAGCATAAATATAATTTATTCATGCTTAAGTTATTTGCTCATCTATAAATCAGTTATAACCAACAAATAGATCTTTAGGCATAATAAAGTATAGCTGATATTCTTGATGCTAAAACACGAATCAGAATTTTTCTCATCCAATAAAAATGTAGGTAAAAGGAGAGGAGGTATTTTTAAACCTAAGCTAGCGTTACAAACGGCGGTGGGCGATTATATATATATTGATTACCGGACGTATTTAGAAAATTATCTGATCCTATTTACTTTTACTTAAATCCTTTGATTATATTCTCATGTCCATGGACATTGCTATTTGTAAAAATAGAGAAATCGCTGAGCAGGAATCAATTTATTTAAGTTAACATATAAGCTGCACCCTTTCGTTGTAATAAAAAATCTAGGATATAAGTGAAAAAAAACTTTTTATAAAGGACCTTAACATTCACTATTTACTGAAATAATCCAATGTGAATGCTTCAGTGACTAAAAAAGACATTTAAAAACAATTTAATTTAAGTTAATTAAGTCGATGGCGATTTAAACGATGGCGATATCCTGCCTTCATTATTGTAGTTGCATCATAATCCATTTTGTGTCATTGATCTCTTATTTTAAGTAATATTTGGGAACAGGGTCAATAAATTTCCACATATAGTATAGTTAAAATGAAATATTTTATGATAAGGCAGATTTTATATGATTGGTTAGTTCGTTGTTCATAAAAAATTCTCCAGACATGTCCTTAGTGAAGTACCTAATTGTATTTGATATAATATTGTAATCTAAACTTGTTTACAGTCAGAGATCCGACACAAATAAGTAAATAGTGAATAGTAAACAATAATTAAGCATTTAACTTTTCAATCCAAAAGATTGATGTGTCTTTGAAGCAGATGACTGAGAAAATAAGGAAAATTCTTAGTCTTTATAATTATGATTTATTTGGGATTTTAATTTGCAATTTATCAAGAAGAAGAATTTATATAATAGAATTTTCGTTGGTAAATAACAAATGTCGAAAAATAGAATATACATTTTTATTATACATATTAATATTATTATACATTTTTCATCAATTTTGATACTAAATTATAGATACTTACAAAGAAATATTTTGATGATCATCATTACTCTACCTATTATCTTATTTGTGTAGATGATCAGCGGTATTTGCAAATGTGCATGTACAAATAAATACAAAGATGAAATGTTTTAAAGCCAGTGACGAATCATAGCCAAATATCAAATCTGATTGATTAAATCTACAATTCCTTTAGATAATTCAATATAGAAATAATATATATTCAAAAGAATTGTTATAATGATACATTAGTAACCTAGAAATCATGCATTAAAAATTGTAATAAATTCTCTGATAATTACAAATTAATTTTATTTAGAATGTTGACATATTCAAAAAGAATAATTAATAAGCAAGAATGTAATGTTTTTGAAATAGATATTCTTTATTAAAACGACTGTAATGAGAACTTTGATATTTCGGAAGTCCTCATTAATCAAATTTGCATTGTTATTATGAGAATGACGTTATTCCTTAGAAAAAGGGTTTAAAACTGGGAAAAAAGATTATTTTTGATGGTGTTTTTTACATTGGATTGAAGACAATAAATTATAAATGTGATTTGATGGTTACCGCTCGAACAGGATTTTAACTTTATGCTCCGTTTTTAAATGGATTAAGTTTATGTGCAGTTCACAGAATTATATTCAAATTTATATCCTTCTTTTTTTTCACATGATTATCAGGATTTTTTTTTGTATTTGTATGTATTATAATTTTAGCTGTTGATTTTACTTCGCAACGTTCTCGTAAACAGGTAATGGGATCATATTACAAAAAATAATCTGCTAGGTAATCATTTACTGCATAGTAATGAGTGAAGTAATCATTTACTAATTAAACATAATCCAGGTAATTATGAATCAAATTTAGGTATTCATGTGTCACAAGAATACCTGGAATTTTTCCTGGAATTTTTATTATTTCAAATTGATTTTATCTTGATATGAGCAGTCGTCTAGATACGCAATGGATCAAGTGGATTAGATTTGCAGTCAGGTTAGGAAAGGAAAATTCACGATTTGAAATCTGTTTACACCAAATATTTTCCGTAATTATAAATTTGATGTTTATGAAAAATGGTATTAAGAATCTGACACCATTTCACGAATTAAGTACAGAAATTTTGAATGCGAGATAAGAAATTAACCATTTCGATGCTTCAGAATGATAGGTTGATGCAACCATATAAAATACTCTTCTTAACAAAACAAACCAATAGAACATTATAAACATATCAGGTAAGAAATATGGTTCATTACTTTTAATTATTTTTATTGCTTATTTTTAACTTGCAATGAAAATATTTGAAAAATACGATGGGTATTGTGAGAATACATGGAATTTGTGTGAAAAATTAACATATTATTTAAAAGAATTTAATTCTTAGAGAATATTGTAACATAACCGCATACCAGAATGCCTACATTTAATTGATGTATACAATCAATTTATTGAATAATGCTTAACTCTTAACTGGGGAGGTGAAATTTTAGGATTTAACTGGGGAGGTGCGGTCTACGAGACCACATTTCACTTAGACTGAAATTAAATTTTCTAATAAATGTATTAATATGAAAAATTGCCAATATAATTTGCAGATATTTTTCTTGATATATAAATATGTTTTAGAAATATTTCAAAATATATTGTTATTGAAAAAGGTAAATGCGTTGGAACATACATTTTCTTCTGGAATTACATGTTACAATAAATAATATTCTTGAAAAAACATATTACTTTTTACTTTTTAAATCATATTTATTTTTACAGTATCTGAAGCTATATAGAAGACAATATAATGTAAAATTAAACAATTATATGAAAAATAAAAAATAAATGACAATGGGTAAAATTGGCTTTTTTTATCGGCTTGCGTGACTTTCATAGCACGGTTTTCTAGGGCATTTTAAACATACAGGTTAAGAACTAGTTTAAAAATCAACCTATAAATTCTGTATATATATATCTTTATATATTAATATATTTTAGAAATTTTTCAAAATACATTACCACTAGAAAAATTAATTATGCTTGAAAATACATATCAAAATCAGTTGAATACGAACTTTCATCCAAAAACTCTTCTGTACAATTATCCTTATCACTAAAATCACTTTCTGCTTCATTTAAAACTGTCTGGAGCACTGCTTCATGATAGGATAAGTAAACTGGTTGATAATTCGGGGCCCAAGTTTTAGCGCCATCTGCTAAGGTTGTTTATCACTGGGACACTAACAGGGAGATGCGGTCTTAGAGACCGCGCTTGAAGAAATAACTGAATTATTTTAAAAAGCATCTGCTGAAATCTGTTGAAAAAGTGCACGTGTATTGAAGGTCACAAAACCGGAAGCTACAGGGTCACAGACCGCACGTCCCCAGTTAAGGGTTAACTGAAAATTACTAATTATTTTCTGTAGACTTTTGTATGACAGCTAACTATTTTACAAATCTTAGCATGCATTATGAGTTAAGGCAGAATGGACAGAAAGTAATTCATTATTTATTTTTCTGTTCAGAATATAAGAATACAGTTATAAATACGGGCAATTTTCTGTTTAGATATAATTTATGATTAGAAAAACATATCAATTATTGTATATTATAGTGTTATATATTTGATAATTTAATAATATAATTAAAATTTAGCGCCATCACTTTTTTCTATTAATTTCATTGTATCGATATATTCCAATGTAACGTGCCACTATCTCTATTTATAACGATACATGCTTATAAATGTATAGATTTTAGATCTATTTTACGCTTTAACAATATTCCACTCATTTTTTATTATGATTGGTTTTATATATTTGATTATTTATTCAAGTAATGAGATTTTTTGATATAAATTTTACTAACAAATTATTACATAGATTTATTTTAAATAGGGTTTATACAAAAACCGGTTTTCGAATTCAATATTTCCAAAACACCGGTTTTCGAATTTTTGTCAAAAAATAGAATAGGGAAAAATATTTTATTTAATTTATATAAAATAACAAAAAATGAAATCAATATCAAAATCAAAGTCAATATATATATATATATATATATATAAAATAAAGTTTATATATACATATTACTTACACAAAATAACGAAAACTCAAACAAAAATTTCAAATAATATTTATATTATTTTTACCAATTTCAATTTCTCCTATGAAAATGCGATTTTAAAATCATAAACTATTCATTGAACAGTGGCTAAATCTTGTTCTTATTTTGGACATAATATTGCCTGCAATTGAAAATACTCGTTCACTAGCTATTGAGCTTGGTTTTATAATCTTCAGGGCATCAAATAACAGATCTAAGTGTTTTTGTTCTTTTATTCGTTGCCTCAAATAACGAAAATTCAGCTTTCAGTCTCTTTGGATTTGTAAGTGTTTCTTCAGGGTCTTCAAAAAACTTATGAATGGATTTTTCTATGGCTTCTTTTAAAAAAGCATTACTCTGATTTCTTCGGTTTGCACATCATCAGAAACGGGTTTTCTACATAAGAATTTGGAAATATTCAAGACAATATCTTTCCAGATAACTTAATAATTTCGGTCTTTGAAGATAAAGAAAGTAGAATAGATTTTTTCGCTGAACTAGAAATGGTTTGCGAACTTTGCAAATACAGCAAAAGATTTGGTAATTCTACTTGTGTTCTTTCTAGAATTCGTTCTTCTAAAGCATATAATAATTTCAAACTTATTGAAGTGATTATTTTTTTTAAAATTAATTAACAGAAATTCAAATATACCTTCACATGTTCATAAAGTGGCATCTCATCGCCCTAAGCCTTCAGCTACAAGATGAATCGGTCTCAACCGATAAAATTATTTTTTTAAGACGAGGTATATCCAAGCGTTCCGGAAAACCGGATTCCTTAATTAAAAAACAGTTTTCAGATGTGACAAATTTCTTTTTAAAAAAGGGATTTTTTAAAACCGGGTTTGAAAAATTGACAAATCCTAATTTCAATGATATGAAAGGCTGATCCGAAAAGCTTCTGCATGAAGGCCCATAAATCAGGTTCACGTACAATGCCACATGCCATGTCTTTAAAACATTTCAAAACAGCAATGTTATTTGACTCCAGCATATCTAAGTATGCCCTACCTCTCCAAGAAGTTTTACCTAGAAGCCCTACCTAGAAACTAAATGCTGACGAATCTAAATGCTGTCCAATTTACCCAATCCTTAATTTCTTATGAGTACACAGTACTGCTCTGCTTTAAAATGCCTCCAATTACAGATTTCAACTACTCTGAAACGTAAGATACGTAATAACTAATTGTTTAAATTTAGTGGTTATTGGTTCCATTAAACTTAATGATAAGATAACAAATGAATATTTAAAATAAAGTCATTTCTATATTTTTAAAGATAATTTTATTTGATTTTATACATGGGGTTCTAAACACTCCATTTCAAATACAATATCATTTCCTATTCCATTTTACTTCATTAATTTAGGGAAGACATAATAATATAATATATATATTCTTTTCGATTCTAATACCATTTTAATAAAAACTGAATTCACCTTAATTACCGCTTATTAGATTTTCAATGAAAGATAGTTTTATCCCTTATTTTCAATAAAGAATATTATTTTATCGTCTTTATTGAAAAGTAAAGATAAAAAAGCGATGTCATGTAATACCCATAACCGTTTTCTTATAAAATAAAGTAAAAACTTAAATCTGATAATATTATTGAAATGAAAAGAGAGCGCGAAATGCTTTTCTTTTTCGGTAATCGATTTCGGATAGCTAATACATCATTGACATTATAATTCATCCTCGTGTGAAACAAACAAAAGAAAAGGAATTTTATTCGAATTGATAAGATTGAAAATGAAGCATGAAATTCTCATCGTCAGCGTTTTTATACCCGATGATTGATATGGGAAATTACAGTCTAGCAAAAGTATTACAAAAAGTTCTGATTTTAAGATATTACATTCTAGCAAAAAAATTTCGAAAGTAGCTTCTCTCTCTATTTTTTTTTATCGTTGTCCCGAAATGTCGAAACGATACATCTTTAAAATGCTACACTATTCTATTTTATTCTTAACGCTTAATACATCCTTTTATAAATGTAGAAGCAGAAAATAAAATATAAAAGTCATGTGCAAGATACCATTAACACATGGAATTTAAGTAGATGTTTTTCACTTTTATTAAAGATTAAGCCTCTTATTTGGAGTAATTAAACATGATTTGTTAATTCCTCTTAATCTAGCAGTCTTTTTTCTTGTTACACTTAAAGTTTTAACCTCTTCAGTCCCGAGGTACAAATATGTGTACATGCAATTCTTTTTTTCATTTTTCTTATCTAAAGTGAAGTTTTGTCGAAATAATGCATGCATTTCAATATTTATGAATGTAGCTTCCATTTTGCATCAATAAATAGCATTTGAGTTCGATATTTTTTTCATATCCATCGCTATTAATTAGAGACAAAACGAAAATGGCGTTGAACAGAAAACACATCAAATATAAGCACATTTTTTAATATTTATTATTAACATAAACGCTTGTATATTTTTTTATAAAATATTAAGTGTCTGATTAAAGTCATTACCAAATTATATCTTGTTATCTGTAATAGAATCGGTGAAAATAAAAATTTTATTAAGGTACACATATGTGTACCTCGGGCGTTTTCGCTCCCATTTCCTGGCTGCTTGCGATCCATTGCGCTGTTTATCTTTTGAGCGCTTGTTTTCAAATTGCCATTTCTTGCCCTTGAATATATCGCATATCTTTTTTATAATAAATAATTCTTATGTTCTATAATGTAATAAAATATAAATTTAAAATAATATATTTTTTAAAATTTGAGTAAGAAATTTAATTTTATAGCTGTCTTGTAGTCAGTAATTGATATTTCAATCCGGCATTATGTATAGAATATACGGAATTTTATAAGCTAATAATAGTTTTTTTCCCATCAAGTGGCATTAACTCAAAAGAAGGTTATTGAACTTTCAGAAAAAAGCGATTTTAGGGAAAGTCATAGAATTTCTCATGTATCGAAAATTATGAAACCTGGCAAATGAGACAAATGGGTCACAGATGATAGTCAAATGTGCTTTGTCAAGTAGAAAGATAATAAATCCGTGACTATTATCCACATGTATAGGTAATTAGCCAATTGGTAATTAGCAAAATACATTCAAAATAATGGAAACAAAAAGCTGATATAAAATAATCTGCTATTGTAAAAGCATATAATATGGGAGGCATCGCTCATTATTTTAAAAATTACCGGTATGCAGTAATTACAAAAAATGACCGACTCCAGCATTCACATATTTTATGTAGATTAAGTAGTTGTGAATTGCTTGATATACTATAAAATGGTGGCAAAGCGACAAGCAAAGCTATTAGGAATGAAGCCGAAAATGTTATGAACTTAATGCAATTTCGAATGCATATAATTCGGTCCCTGTTGAAATATGAGGGAATTCTCATCATTAGCAAGAAAAGAACAAGTAAAAAATCATCTTTGAATGAAAAAAATAATAATAGAAGAAGGGTCATCAAATGATGGAAATGCAACTAAAAGATCATTGGAGATTTCATTACCAACATCTGGTGAAAATACCTATAAAAGAGCAAGAAAAATTGTCCCTTCCCAATTAAAAAGAAAAAAAGACTAGATATGTCATGCCATCCACAACATTACATGGACGATAAGTATGAATCAAAATGCATGTATCCAGGATGTAAATCTAGAACAATCAAGTAACAACATGCAGTATCTACTTATGTAATATTAAAAAATAAATAAATGAAATTTCATTCAAAATAATGTTTAATAGACTATTAATATAAAAAAATGTATTTTTTTTTCATTTATAAGGCCTTAGAACAAGAAAAGCAAAGCTATTAAATTACCAGGAAAATTTATTTATTTATTTTTTAGCGAAGACGTTTTAACTTGCTTAAGACCCGAGGTACACATATGTGTACCTTAAAATTTTGGGACTTAATATTATTTGATCAGCAAATATTTTTTTCCACAAACTATTGAGATGTAACAAAGGTGAAAAATCTAGAAATAAAATTTTTAAACCAGTTTTAAAAAAAGTCAGGACTGAAGAGGTTAAAAATGAAATTCTAAGAGATAGTAGAAATAATACAATCCGGAGACTCCGACCCGCCAGCTAACAAACAGAAAAACTTGAATGACTGGACCGCCGCAAACAGCAACATTGGCGGGTACTATGGTTGAGATCTAAGGGCCCTCATCAGCCACGGTACAACCATCCCCTAAGGAAGTGCCCTCTCGTCGATGGGAGTAGCCAGACCCTCATCTTTTTGTGTACTCACAAGAATGATGAGAACCAACCATCCTTCCGGAAGCTTCTCGTCCTCAATTACGAGGTGCTTCCCTCCATGGACAAGATAGTAGATGAAGGTATATTATAATGGATGCTACTTACGTTGATAAAAAAGTAAGATTTTTATAGAAAAATGATGAAAATGATGTAAATAAATGATTAACTTTATATTAAAAATACTAAAATATCCTTTTTTCATTCATTTTATTTTATCAGATTGGATATTTGTGCTTAATATTTATCATCTTTTGATAAACATTTTCTGATCTGACATGTTATCTGTACAAACGCATGCATCGACACTGCATATTTAAAAGCGTACATCTTGTACTATTCGAAATAGAAAACTTCTTCTTCAGTACCAGTAGCAGTTGATACGGGATTTGCAGCTTTTAATAAATATTACAATTGATACATATTCATTTTCGCTGAGTAAATTGACCCAAATCATGGAAATTTCTGATTCCCTGAGGCTTAAGGAATAAGTTGCATTTATTTATTTCCATTTATTTCTGAATGCATTCTCAATGTTTGCTTTGTTGTTTTGCAATTTTATTTTGTCAGCAACAGTTATTTTTCCTTTATAACTTAGAATATTTTGTTATTTATTGTATTATTGTATTGTATTGTGCTATATTTTTCTTAATGTAACTGTTTTTGCTAATGCAACTATACTATGTGGGTCTTTTAGGAGCTAATTGTGTGCTTGCTCCCGTCGGCCCTTTAACGTTCAATGTGGTTAAGTAGACGTGGGTTGTAGATTGTGGAAATATCACAAATGTATAAAATACTTTTTCCCGGATCGAAATGTAAGGCGGGAAAAAAAAGCGTACAAGACATTTATCTCAAACAATTATAACAATAGGTTATCCCATAGCAGGAAATAACAGTGATCGTGCAATAACCCTAAGAACGCATATGTCATGCACTACCGTGTGATACTAAATTCTATTTTTTTAATAAAACACGTCTCAGAGTAAATCTTACAAAATAATGAAATAGTGTATTGAGCATGTTCTGTAGACACGAAAATATATGATTCTCGATGATTAAATATCCAAAAAATATAGAGAAACGCTATTTCCTTTTTATGGCATTGTGAACAAGTAGAAATGTTTTATTTGAGACTCTCTTAATCAACATGGATGTCAGTGAATACCCAAACAGTCATCAAATATTACTATTTCGGTGTGTATTCACAGTACCTTTCATTCATTGCTCATTGAAGAAAATGGTAGAAATGACCCGGTAATTGATGATGCACAAGTATATGGAACATCGCTTCAGAATCTTACACTGCAATAATATGAGTACTTCTTATCTACTATAATATTGCAAAGCTAATTACCTGCTACCATTGGAGCATGAGTTTAACTTTCACTCTTTGGAAATTTTGCGAGCCCTTTTATCAAACAGTAAAAAAAAAAAAAAAAAAAAAAAAAAAAAAAAAAACAGTCAAAATTGATATTTTTAAATTTCTTTCTTTTCTCGGACTAAAAACATGCATTTTTCTTTTTAAAAAAAGTTTGTCATTTAACTGGTATTTTTTTTTTCGCTAATGAATTATTTCTTTTAATTTTCATGCAACAATTAAGAAATATAATAATTTTGCATCTGTTATGAAAAGTACTCACATACTTTAATAAAGCAATAATTAAGGACATTAAAAGGAATTTTATTCCGCGAGGTAAATGTAACATTTTAAATAAAAAGTTCAATACTTAGTTTGCCTTATTCTCTTTGAAAAACACTCATCTATGATTATCTCAAACCTATTGTCTAAGCAACTGTAATTTTCGGTATTCAGATTTTCAGGCAGCAAAATGTGCCTTGTTCTGACTGGTATAGGAAATCCATTCTTCGATCAAATATTTGATCAAGTAATCATTCATCTTTTTTCGGTCTTGTTATAGTTGTATTCTTTCCATTTTCGTCCCTTCCAGTTTTAAACTTTTTCCATTTCAGCTAAAAGGTTCTGCTAACAATTCGTTGAAAGTTTTAAAATCTAAAAGAATGTGTCCTTTTTCCACAGTTATGAAAATTTTGAGATATTTCTCTATTTTTTTTATACTTTTAAAGTGCACTCAAATAAATACTAAAAATTCAGGACGTCCTAATACACTATTTTGAAATTTTCATACATGTTACCTATATAGCATTTGTGTCAAAAAATCTTCGTTTTTAAAGTTATCAGAATATTTTTGGCTATTTTAACCTCAACAACCTTACTATCCAGTGAGTGTGGACTACACTAACTACAGAAGGAAATTTTCATTCCAAAATAAATTTCTCTTTTTGTATTCTAACATGATTTAGAATGTCAAAATTGGTTGAAAACCAATCTTTCAGTAAACCGACTGTTGAATATCAAAAGCAATCAATATATATATATATATATATATAATTAAGGATTGAAAAAAAAGTTAGAAAATAAATATATATTTAAAAAATAAAAAGAGAAAATAAAAAAAAGGAAATGGAGCTCAACAAAGACGAAAAATAATGCGAAAGTAAGAACAGAAAAAATAATATCTAATATATATAAGCTCCCCTTTCTCTTTTCATTTTTTAAATATATTTATTTTCTAACTTTTGTTTTAATCTTTTGTTAATTTTTCCTTTTTTAAGAATGTATTTTAATAATAACATATATATTATTTCTAAATTAAATGTATGTTTAACTAATTTAAATTAAATGTATTTTGAAAACAAATGTAGTCAAGTTTAATTAAAGGTTTGTATTTAATTAGTGATTTTTAACAGAATTTTTATTTAGTTGAGTCGTAGCTTTGCCAATGAATTTCAGCTGTTACTGGGAATATATTACAGATTTAACAGTAAAGAGCGGACTAAAACTCTAGATAGTTAAATGTATATTATGATTTCAATCAATTTGATTTCTATTTTGTTCAAAGTTTTGACCGGCAGCAATCTCGGAGGTAAACTGATATTTTCAGAATAATCTCAATATTTAGAAACTATTTACTTTACTTAATTTATTAACAAATTTTACCGAGAATGCATTCTTATGGCTGTAGCAGTGAAGTACAAACCAATAAAAAAATCAAGATATTTACATGTATCTTATGATCCCAATCAATTTAATTTTTATTCTGTTGAAAACTTCGAACATTAGCAATCTTGGAGTTAAGCTGATATTTTCAGAATAGCCTCAATATTTAGAACTACTTGATAAATACATTTACTTTGCTTTATTTAATGCCCTTATTATCAAATATTATACTAAAATTATTTGAAAAATCAATTCATAAATTTTTATTTATTTAATAAATTCTGATTATATATTTCTTAGTTCAAGGAATTATTTTAATTTAAAATGAATGTCGTTCGAATACCTTATTTATTCTTGTATAAAAAGTCAAAACGCCTCAATCATCAATTTACACTTTTTGGTCCAAGGAATTAATTTAATCAAAAACGAATGCTATACGTTATTCGAATACATTGTTTCTTCTTGTATAAAAAGTCAAAACTCCTCAATCACCAATTTACATTTTATTTAGTCTATAAAATATATACAATTAAATCTATATATATTCTTTTTTTAATTTTCTCTACCCTGAGATGGAATTTTGATGTTAGTAAGAGATGGTATAATTGACCTAAAATTTATCACTACATTTTAGATTTTTTTTTTGAAATAAGAAGTGAACGCATAAATTTTGAAACATTATAAATGTTATTAACTTCCTGCTGTTTATATACGCATCAAATTTTATTTCATTGCTGTGGTTTCAAGGATGTTACACTTGCGAGAGATTTTTTTTTTGAAATATTTTTCGTATGTAGGAATTCTGAATTACAGAACCATCTGTAAATAATCTTGATTCAATTTATTAAATAATAAATTGTGCTTATCCAATATACTTTATGAAAGTTACTACACCATAGCTAAATTCCATTAAATGAAATACTTAAAAAAATTCATTATTATGTAAGGACTAAATTTCAGAAAATTTATTTTCTTATCTATTTACACAAGTGTTTTAATTCTACCGATACTGAAACGACCCAAACGTCCTTTCAACGAAACTATGGCTGATTCCTGGATACCTCTGTGAAATTTATTCCAATTTTGTTAAGTATAATTGACTAGATACTCATGGCGTGTGCTTTGTTCATTAGAGACTCTCACACAGATAGAAAAAGGGAGTTTTTCTAAGAACTCTGAAAAAAATATCCGAGATAAAAATATATAAATGCCCAATAGCTATCAGCTAAGCGGACTCCTTTTTTTTAATAAACTCCTTAAAAACACGGGTTGTCATTGTGTTTTTAAAGAGCAAGGATTATTTTTTACATCTAAAAAAACTCTCATGCTTTAATATTCTGATGTATATGAACTTGAATTAACTTAGGAATGAGAGGATTAGTGCACAGTTCAGTCCAATTAGATAGCGAAATTACAACCATGTATATTTAAAATGTTACTGAAACAAAAACCGATACTTAAACCCTCATATGGTTTATAATTCTTTTTTCGTTCCAAAGAAAACCTTGTTTTTACAATTCTTTGAAATTATCATGCTTTCGTTTTGTATATTTGATACAAATAAATTAAATAGAATTGTTTTCTTGTTATTCTCTGATGTAAAATATTTACTATTTTAGTCTGAGTATGTTCTATTTTACTAGAAACTTATTTTGCGCTATTTCATGTTCAGTTTCTTATCATTATATTCCTTAAAACTATTTACTTTCTGACTTTATACCGAATTTTGAAAATGTAAGCTGCTTATCAAATTTTTATTGTCTAGTGACAACAGTGGAACACTTTAAATGTCCCAAACTTCGCTTTATAATAAGTTCGCAAAAGAGAATAGGGCAGTCTAACTGGAAAGGAAATTTTCGAACAGAAACATTGCATATAATTGCAAGAAATAAAATGTAGCATTTGGCATATGTTTATCCATAACAAGCTAAATATTTTGCTTTCAGAATAATCTAAGTAGAATAAAAAGATCAAGTAAAGATTTAAAAGCACTAAGGAGTCTAACTGTAAGATAAAATGCTTTGATGCTGAATTTTGAGAAATAATTTTTACACATGTTTTCTAGATATAAGCATTGCGTTTCTTTCTTGTTTTAAGATTTAGAGAATATTTTTATTCAGTTTCTGTTTACATAAAATATCTAAACTTAGCTTATTAAACAGGATATCAGTATAGAGAAGATAAACATAAATAAGATAAACTACAGAAACTGATCTAATTCAAACTAAATTTTAAACGATATTATACGAATAATAAGACACAATATGCAAGTAAGATAAAATATTCTAAAATCTTTATTTGATATATTCAATATATATCTATATTTTATCGAAAATATTAATCAGCAACAGATTTATGATGTCATATATCCTTTCAACTAAAATATGTAGTCGAAAAATGCGTTTTGAGACTGATATTTTAATATAAAAATGGATTTTTATCAAAAAATATGTATAGTAAAATGCTTTGAAAATATAAATATAGTTAAATTTAACTATTACTTTTCTGAAATTGCTAGTTAAGAATTCCATATATATTAGATTTATTTTAATATATTTATACATCATAAAAATTATATATTAAAAATCCGTTTTAAAACTGAAATGTGAGCATCAGATTATATGTTCTATAAAATACGCTGATATGCAGCAAAATGAAACGTAGAAATATTTAAATTTTTATCATGTTTACAATATTTATTTAATTATACATTTATGTAACATGTTTATTAAATATTTATTCCAGTCTTCTAAAATACAAAATGACTATGGAAGGAAGCCTTAAAACGTATATATTGCGATATGAGCATTGCTGTTTATTGGAAAAACTTTGCACGAATCTGAAAAAAGGGTATTTATTTATATTTTTTAATGTAGAATAACAGCATGATCTTTATAGGAACTGAATGCCAAAAAATTCAAAATATTCATATGCTCCCCACCCATAAGAAAATCAAATTAAATATGCATCTTTACATAAAAAAAACTACAAAATAAACGCAAGGTAGAAAATGTACAGCATGGAATTTACTATGCCTTTCCGGCATATCCACAACAGCTGAATGCAGGAGCATCAGCTGCACTTACTTCAAAAGATTCCAGTCGTGGCCATGTAATTATTAAATATAAAGGCATTGGAGTGGCATTGTTTCACTAAACACTAATTCAAATTCCATATTTTACTTTCGAACCGAAGGTATCTTTCTCGAATATGAAGAGGAAAATATGTTCTCTGTAGGAATTTCGGTTTATTCCCCCAGCCTTGGGCATCCTTGTCCCCCCCCCCCCTCCGAATTCCAAATTGATTGTTCGTGTTCGCTAGGAAGGCAAGAGGAACTACAGATGCTGCTATTATTCCCCCCTCCCTCAATAAAAAATAGCAAAAAGTATGCGGATGCTTTATTCTGATGTATGCAAAAGTGAATTATGTAGCAGAGCGTGTTATTATCGAAAATATAAATGCTATATTAGCTGCGAGTAAAAGTTTTAACAACATTCAAAGTCTGGAATTTCTTTTGTGATAATATTTACTATGTTATCGACGTACTGTTTATTAGATTATATGCATATTTTCTATACTAGCCGCGTTTGGTGCCAGCTGATTCGTCAGAATTATTGATTAAGTAAAATTTCATTTAGAGGGTTTTTTTTGTATGTATTTTACTTCTACATCAAAATATTTTTAAATTTCAAATTTTAGTATTCATGCAAGTTGTACTACTTTAAAAGCGATGTAAAAATAGGTTATTGTGCTCTAAACCTGTCTAATTTTCTGCTCGTTCGTTTCTATTCGTATTTGATGCTTAGATTCCAAAGATAAGTTATTACACTTCGATTAATTCAATAACTACTTGCTAAATCTAAACAAGTCCATAAAAATATATCTGAAGAAAATCTGATACAATAAAAAAAAGTTCTCGCTTATCCTATATAATAAAAAATAATGTACCTCAATGAGAAATAAACTTCATGTTAAAATATTTGTAAATGTAAAACTGATTAAAAGTTCGCGAAATTTTAAGAAAATTTATGATTGCTTATTTCTGAAGTAAACCGATAGCTGTGATTGCGGTAGTATTCTAAAAATTTATTAAAAGCATATTTTAATCAAAAAGAGTCCTTAGCCTGATTATCAGGCTAAGGAAGATGAAATAATAATAACAACAATAAAAATGACACAAATTTTATCCGCAGCAGTAAAAGCAATATTGCAAAATATTTTATATTAGTTCTTATTAACATGTTATACTATATTAATGCAAAGAAATGGCATAATTGCGCTTAAATTTTATTTAATGGAAATACTAACTAAAATTTCGAAACAAAATTTCCCTTAGATGCACATTTCCAACTTCTAAACTATATAACTTCCCAGCAGTGAAAACAGCGGCAGTATTGCAAAATATTTTGAAAAATATATTTAAAATTTAATTAGATTATAATAAAATATTTCTCAGTAATTAAATTTATATCTTTGAATATCATTATTCCGAAATTTAAAACTTTATAAAAAATAACTTTGTAAAAATTAACGTTATTTGAATTCTTTAGAGAATGTGTAGAGTTACTAGGAAACGTTTAGTCACATCGAGCGTAGAGCCCCAATTCATTCATAATAGCCTAGTAAGTGAGGGAATTCGATGTACGTTGTGTCTGTTAGTTGCCCACATGTCTTATTAAACAGCAGGATTATCTTATTACATTAAAATGTGAAATGCACATTAAAATTAAAATGTGTGTTTGCCCAATTTCCATTCAAATAGTTCCTTTAAATAATAAATCTGATTCTTATTCGCTTCTTCATATAACTCTTTTTTTATGTTTATCAAACGTTTGACACTCGCATATTTTGTTCACCGTCATTTAACGTAGCTTTCCTTCAGTATTTATATAAACACCAAGCATATTTATCTTAGATACATCAATGCTCATCCTAAATGAACGGCTAACAGTCGAAGGTAGCTAGGTATAATCTAAATTTTAAAAAAATAATAAGAGTACATAAAAAGTACACTCATTTTTTTACTTTGTTTTCAATACTGTTTTGGGATGACAATATGATCCCAATTAGACTCATTCACTCGCTATTCAATTTTGTGTTTATTCCACTAATAGAAAATTATAAATACATTAATTATGTAAAAGTGAATTTAATTCATTTGAAATCACACAGTCGACATCGGTTATTATAAGTGTCAGTTTCTAAAAATCCAAATTAAATATTTCTGAATTTAAATTTTTGGGTGGCAGAATATACGTAAATGCTCAAAAGAATTTTGAAAGCTAAACTATATATTTCTATGAAGACTAAGAATCAAAATTATTTACATCAATCAGAATTCAATTATTTAAAGTTTATTGGAATCACAATAACAGAAGTTATATTATATCACGTTTTTACTCCTTAAAAGCCCCCACTTATGTGTCTATAACTAAAAATAAGATATTTCATCGTCAATTTTTTTTTTCCAAAAGTTTGTCTTATACTTTATATATTTTAATACCGCAGACCAAACGAAATGAAAATTGCTTTTGTTGGAATTTGAAGGCACATTACTGTTAAAAGGAATAAGAGAGATTCGTGATATAAAATCTACCTTATCATTTATAGAACCAATGCTTTCTAATTCTGTAATGTGTCGTGGTAATTTCGTTACAATTAAGCTATTTACTTTGCTCAGATCTATTGCTCAAGTAAAATTTCGTAATAACATTTGAATGCATCTTCGCCTTAAATTCAATTTACAATAGAAACTATATTAATGAAACTCATTTTGCTTAAACTATCCAACTCAAAAGGAATTCCGTTGAAGCAAAGTCGTATAACATTCAAACTTGAGAACAATTGCCAAACGGCGATTAACAAATTCAGCTCAATTTTGCATTCACATCAGTGTTATATATATATATATATATATACAAAAATGGTTTGTTGGTCTTAGGTTTCCTAGTTCGGTATCTTGCTAAATCAAAGAATAAATGAAAATTCAGCACAGGTAAATATTTTATTTCTTGACTGGCTGAATAAAAAAAAAAATAATAGAAAAAGTTTTGACCTCATCTCTAATGTAGTTATTTAAGAAATAATTTAATGAAGATTCTTATTTTAAATTAATGAGAAATGTTTGAATTACATCCACAAACATTTTGAAAAAAAGTAATTGAGGTAGAGTGTTGGGTTCGTGGGTTTTATTTTGAAATTTAAAAATTTTGTGATCAAAAGAGATTGTAATTCTTAATTTTCAATTTCTTAAAATTCAGAAAAATATGTCATAAATGGGAAACCAAATATTTAAAATGGAAATTAATTGTTCTTTTTGAAGGTGTGAGGGTTGCTGTTTCTACAGTGATATTGATAGTAAATAAGTGCTACAAATCATCCAAAACTATTCAAAACATTAAATATTTCTTTTTACAATAAACTTTAAAATTTGGTTTTCGAGGTGCTTTGATTTTTAATTATGATTACTTGTTACATACGCATTTCATGAATGTAAATACATTTGGTTTGTATTTTTACATCTGAGACTTCTACACAGACAGATAGACAGACAGACACACACACACACACGTACACGAACATTTCCTTTTATAAATATAGATGCAACTTACTGTCTAGAATGTGATAAACCTATAATTAAAAATATTTATAAATCGTAGCAAATGGTCCTATGTTAATCTAATGCCGCCATATTTTATAAAAAAGTATAACACACTTATGGACCTTATATTTTCAGTAACAGGAATTAAAAAGTTCAAATCATGTTAATCAAATTTAAAAAGTCCAATATACTGGTTACTAAATATTTATTAAATTAGACAATCAATAGAATATCAATAACGTTAATCTGAATAATTTCCTGTTTTTAAAGTTTGTCAATGTTAAAACAATGAATGTGTTTATGTGTGTAATGCAATGAAAATGTTTATATCTTATAGAGGATCAACATTACCCCTTCTGTATTTTCCAAATTGGAGAATGCCATATTATCCGGAATCTAAAACCATTTATTAATATACATAATTATATTTCATAATTTCTATCTCCTTGAAGTATAGTTACTTTTATTTTAGAAGACACTACATTCTTCTCGAAAACTTACATTTACATATTGATTAAAACGTTAGTTCTTTAACTCTTTAAGCTAAGTGAAATTTGAGAAAAAAGGCACTGATAAGGTAGAAATGTCTGTTTGATGAATGTTGTTTTGCATTTTACATGAGAGAAAAGCGGTTCTTTCATTTATTAAGATTATTTTGTATAATTTACTTCTTGAATACTTGACAGCTCGCTTTCTCTTTAGAAATTATATCTTAAAATTTCGACGAAGAGAAATTAGATAAATATTTCATAAGGATTTATTTAATGAATTGTCTAATTGATTTCATAACTAAGTTATTGCATATTTAATATTCATAAAGATGTTTCATTAGATTTTTTAAATATTTTTTTAAGTTGCAGTCATTTTATAAATATTTATTGCATTTGATAAATTATAATGAAATTTAATTATTTATTAAATTTACAAAATATTAATAAATTACAAAATAATAATGTAACTGGCGTTTGCTGTAAATTATTTTTTAAAAAAATATTTTATCTATATAATTTTTTTTGATAAAATTATTTGAAAAAATAACTATAAAATAAAAAAAAATTAGTTAAATGCAAACTTATTTATTATTTTTGATTGAACATTGACTAAAATAATTTATAAATAAAAATTCTTCCAGCTTAGAAGTTTGTCAAGTTTTTAAAAAATATCCAGCAGATAATTTATTATCTTGCTGGTAAAATTAAAATATATTTTATTCTTATTAAATGCATAAATGTCAGGCTTTAAACTACAAATATCATCAAATTTTATACATTTTTTTGGTGTTATGGAATATTAAAAGAACTTTCTTCAATTTAAGTGAATAAATTACTTAATCTGCTATTAAGAACTTGTAGATTATACTGATTAATTATTATGCAAAAGTTGAATTAAAAATATACCTTAGAGTTTTAATTTATTTTGTCTTTCGTAAAACAATCGAATAATAAAAAAGTTAGACTTGGGGGGGGGGGGAACATTTACGCTTACGATAGCATTAAATCGTATATTATGCAAATACAAAAATGTATATAATATTTTGAGACTTAACATGTAGACAAAATTCAAACGATTTTACAAGGATTTCTTTACAAGGAAATTGAGAAAACTGAATAGAATAAGAGTTTTTGCCAAAATTTGATTTTTTCAAAGTATTTACTTATCTTAAGTATATCACTCAGTATTATTTTTTTAAATTGATGAACGTAACAAATTTTCTTTACAATTCCCTAATATCCGCTATTTTTGTCTATCTATCTATCTTCAAAAACTTTTGTAATATATGGAGTATAGCGATTGATCCGTTCAACCGATCGAGATGAGATTCCGGATATAATTATTCAGAGACTTGAGTTCTGGATTCTGCGAACATCAGCGAATTGGCGTTCGTGGATACAGTTATAGATACAGAAACTCGAAATTTTCGAATGACAACGCTTACATTTACACATATCAAAACGTTCAGTCAAATGCATGTTTAATTCATTCGTACATTATTAGTTATTGTTGAAATATTTACACACACACACACACACACACACACATATATATATATATATGTTCAAAAAGGAAAGAGTAAATCCAAATAAAATACAACAGAAAATGAAACATAGTAAGGCTTGAAAGCAAAATGATATAAGAAGTAAATTGCTTAAAGATAAAAGTATTTGAATAAAATGAGGAGAAAATATGGTATACAAGCGATATGAATGTGCAAAACTCTGGAATTCAAGACCTTCTGCAGAAATGTATCATATATCTGTATTAAAGATAGAAGTGAAATGCAAATCAAAAGGTTAGTCATGACGATCAATGCCTTTATTGTTTACAAGTTGATGCAATAAATTTGTACAGAAAAAAAAGGGATTGCATTACTTTCTGAAAATAAGTTTTATTGTTTTATTAAAAATATACTCTATTTGACCCAAATTCTGTAACATAACAATTAGATGCAAAATTGAGGTTTCAAAATAGACCGAGAAATCTTAATTGTGAAAATAAACTACAAGATACTATGAATAATTTAAAAGAAAATGTATATCTCTGAAGAAAAAGAGCAGTGTTATGGATGTTGAAAATATTTACTGGACGTTTACTAAGTATTCAATTTAAGAGAATATGGCACCTGTTGTCGGTGTTTCTAGGAAGAAATTGGTAGAGGTGTTGAGTGTTTATTTTGATGGTATTTATATAAATTAAGGAAAAAATATATTTGAAATATTAGGTTATAATTTGATTAAGAAAAGCATTAAATAAAAATATATAAAATGCGGAAGAAAAATGAAGGAAAAATATCATAATGTGGCAGCCATAATTTTTATGAAAAGATGTATTTTCGAGATTTATAATAGAAGTTTCTGCCTTTAGTGACTCAACTGCAATTAAAAATTGTAACAATATCGCACTAACATGCAATCTTTTATTTATACTTTACATATATTTTTTCATACACACAAACAGACACACGCACATATATATATACTGTTGCGAAATTTCCTTTACCGGCGTTCGTTTGGATAGTGGGAGTGATATGGTGTGTAGAACGTTCAATCAGTAGGCAGAAGTAGAATAAAAAGAACGACGTTTATTTACACGAAGACACACACAGGACAGCACAAAGCGACAACTATATACAGCACAGAAGACGATTATCTTCACCCGAGACGTGTAGCATACAACAACACACACAGCAGCATACAACCAGAATCTACTGCAGACAGTAGCGCACAGCTCAGTTCAACACGAGCTTGACTCCGTCGCTGCTCACCATCGTTTCCGCCTTCTCCGCTCCGTCTTCGGACTACTCCGTCGTCTCGACTACTGGCTTCGTCGTCGTACTCCGCTCGGACTTGACTTTTTGGCAGCCGCAACCCCTTTTATAGGTCTCAGGAGGCGGGGCTAGAAGCCTCTGAACCAATCAGGAACGTTCGAGGCGTATCTCGGTTCCTACTGGACGGATCGGGAAAATTCTCGAAGTTTCGGGTATTATCTATTTTGGCGTCAAAGTCGCCAAATTCGTCGCCAAGTCGCCAAATGGTCGCCAAGTTTGTCGCCAAGCTCTGGGACCTTCGACGCGCTAGTCCCCCATTCAGATGACTGTAAAACTTTCTTTCTATTAATGGAACAAACTATGCTGGGAAGCCGAATTGCAGGTTTGTAACATTGCTCCCCTCTTCAAAGACTGACGTCCCGGCAGTCCTACTTCAATCCAACAGCTGGCGTAGGCTTCCGTATGATGTTATGATAATGCTTTAGGCGACTCTCAAAGATGACATAATTTACTAATTTGGCGGCGACTGAAGATCCATCCAAACCTTCTGAATGCTTTTGACCCGGAACTCTTCGTCATTTCGGATTGTACATCCAGACTTGATTCCGCTCCTTAAAATGCAGGGTGTCCCATGGAGCCAAACGCTGGATCATAGTAGAGACCTCCGGAATGAATTCTTGACAGGCTTTTCGGTTGGTCACTTTAAACTTCTTCCATCGAACCAATCGTATATCAGGATGATCCAACGGTGCTTTCTGAAGTCCACTCGAAAGCCAGGTATTCGCCTTCGTCGCCAAAGCTTTCACGGGAATACGTCCACCTCTTCCCAGTCTATTCTCGACACTTGAGAATTGTCCACAACTCTCCACATTGGATCGTTTGAAGAGTATATCTGCCTTTACGGGAAGGGCTCTTCTGCTACAATACAGCTTGACCGGATACACAGCAGATTCATCAGCTCCTATTTGCAAGACACTTCCATGTAGATTTACAGCAAAGATGAATTCTTGAAGGAAGTGGAGATCTTGACTACAGGGATCAGCGATTCCAGCCAAGTAGTCTTCTTCCGTGTCACTATGCCAGGAGATACCAAGAGGCTTGCAGAGAGGTAGTTCCTTTAATCTTTGGGACGAATCCAATTCAAACAGGGTCGCATCAACTCTTGCATCCATAGGCATCGAGCACGGGTCGCCACCAACAGACCTGTCCGAAGAAAGTCCATCTTCTCCATCCCCAAGCGCCTGCACTTCCGATTCCACTTCAGGGGACTCATTCGGAGAAGACTGTTTCAGGTCCGCAATTCTTTGACATTCTCCCTGTTCGCTCATCTCCTCATTAAACCTTGGCTCATCCGCCGGATGACTAAGTTCCATTTCAGTGACACCGGTCTCCATTCGGTCTTCAGTCTTTTCTTCCACTTGGCTCTCGCTGCTTCCTTCCATTTCTTCTGTGATAACTTGGATGTCTTCAGTTTTGTTAACTTTAACTTCTTCAACGCCTTTCTTTGATTCACTCTTCATGTCTTTCGCAAAGGCTTTCATTTCTTCCGTAAAGGCTTTCATTTTTCGCAAAAGTTCCTCTTGTATAGCTTCCATAGATTTCTTCATCTCAGCCAACAGAGCCAGTAACTCACCATTACCGCTATCAGCCATTTTTGCTTGGGATCTCGTCAACACCATACACTATTAACCACTATCCCACTTCCGACACCAAATGTTACGAAATTTCCTTTACCGGGGTTCGTTTGGATAGTGGGAGTGATATGGTGTGTAGAACGTTCAATCAGTAGGCAGAAGTAGAATAAAAACAACGACGTTTATTTACACGAAGACACACAGGACAGCACAAAGCGACAACTATATACAGCACAGAAGACGATTATCTTCACCCGAGACGTGTAGCATACAACAACACACACAGCAGCATACAACCAGAATCTACTGCAGACAGTAGCGCACAGCTCAGTTCAGCACGAGCTTGACTCCGTCGCTGCTCACCATCGTTTCCGTCTTCTCCGCTCCGACTTCGGACTACTCCGTCGTCTCGACTACTGGCTTCGTCGTCGTACTCCGCTCGGACTTGACTTTTTGGCAGCCGCAACCCCTTTTATAGGTCTCAGGAGGCGGGGCTAGAAGTCTCTCAACCAATCAGGAACGTTCGAGGCGTATCTCGGTTCCTACTGGACGGATCGGGAAAATTCTCGAGGTTTCGGGTATTATCTATTTTGGCACCAAAGTCACCAAATTCGTCGCCAAATGGTCGCCAAGTTTGTCGCCAAGCTCTGGGGCCTTCGACGCGCTAGTCCCATTCAGATGACTGTAAAACTTTCTTTCTATTAATGGAACAAACTATGCTGGGAAGCCGAATTGCAGGTTTGTAACAATATATTTATGTAACATATTTTGGTTGAAGTAGAATGAGAGTTTGAAGACATAGACGAGCCTTTCTATTTTTAATTTCATTTTATTCTCTCTTTAATATCCATCTCGGGAAAGCAATTTATTTACAAGGAGTGCGACACAAAAGCAGAAGTAAAAAAAAAGGGACGAACAAATGATCACTAGTCTTATATAAAATGGGATTTCCGGTCACGCGACAATTCAATACATATGTTGACCTTTGGCACCTTTTCAAGGGCACCGAAAATATCACTTTCATTTGATACGTAGTACTGATTACATTATTTTTACAAAGGGATTAATTAAACCGAAATTGGAATGGGATCACGAAATAAGAGAAGGAAGTTACTATGGGCTAAATTAAGATAAAATCTTGGAAATTAATTAAATTGAAATTAGAATTAAAATATCATTATATATATATATATATATATATATATATATATATATTTATATATATATATATTAAATATATTTCTATTCATAATATCTTTTGTGCTTTTGAATATGTGAATAATCGTAATTCATATATTTTAAAAATACTGATAACTCTGTACTTATTAAACAATTGTAATCTTATTAAAATCAGCAGAAAATATATATTGATATTATCATTATCTAATTAGATAATGATAATACGAACTTCTACTTATATCAATCATATCTGTAAAGTTATAAACTTGTTATAAAAATATTGTTTCTATAAAAAGATTTAATTAATTCGTATTAGAATAAATATTTTTTCTAGAATTTCTACTGATCAAATTAATATTTTTTATTTCTAAATTTCCTATTAATTATAATATAATATTTGCATTTCTTTTACTAAATAAAATAGAATTTATTTTGTTCCAGAATTTATAATATTTAAAGCTTGATAGGAATATGTGCTTTTATACCGCTTTCATAACCATTGACAACTGCAATTTTCAAATAATTTGAATTCAGCAATGCAAAGCTTTATCTAATCATATTGCTTTAAACCGAAGTTACACATCATATATTTTTCCTAATTTTCTCTATGTCAGAAAAGGAAATTGCTTACTTTATGGAAAAAAACCAGGTAGGCTAAAAAGTATTGAAATTACCTTATTATGACGAAATTAAACTTTAAATTTAATTAAGTGTCTGATTTTTAAATTAAAATGCCTAAGCTTTCATGATTTTTTTTGCCTTATTTATTTTATACGAAAGCTGAAGCTGTTTTACTCATATGAAATTTAATTAATTTCTGAATGAATTTACTTAGCCATGTTTGTTAGGCTTAGCGCAAATTCTTCTACTGAAATATTGCCAATTCTTTTAATTAATAAAGGAAAATAAGCTTTCTTAAGAAAAACTACACCCACGTAGCGAGCATTTTAGAGCCGTACAATTATGTTAGAACACCCCCAATCATCCATTAATTTTATGCCTCATCTTAGGCTTGAATCTGAGAATCTTGAATAAATAAATTGACTCACGTGGAATTTTTAAGAGAATTCTTTCAATTATTCTCTGCATACGTCTGGAACTATGCCAGAAAAGAGTTACGCAGATTAGATACATTTATAGGATGAAAAATTACGGTGATAATTTTATTAGAAATGTAGTAAATTGAAGGACTATCAGAATTTTGCAATAATGCATTGAATGCGGTATTTTCGGTTCAATATTCAATTTTCATCAAAATATATTGCCTGAAAGTAAGAAAAGGGGACAGAAAACATTTTATCAGTAACTAAGTAATGATTTAGCTCGTTCTTAAGAAAAGATGTAAAACGATTTTCTTTAACTTTATTTCATTGAATTATTTGAATGAGTTTGAGTAATAAAGAAATAATTTATATAAATAAAACTGTTTTTAACACTATCATTTATTTGTTTTTTGTTGATTATTTTATTCTCCTTATAATGCATTTAATTGAATTCATCACATTAAAAAAATATTCATTCCTAATAAGGTTCCAACTGTCATTTAAACTATTAATACTTATTCATATAAAAATCAAATATAAAGTGCACATAATATGCACATTTGTAAACAAAAATATATATATTAATATATAAAATATAATTATAATTATTATTTGTATAATAATTATAATTTAAATATAAATATGCACATTACCACATAGTTTATTTTCCAAAGAGTCATGATTCAACAATAAAGAATTTAAAAACAACTACTACTCTAAAGAAATTTGATTTAACTTTCATGGCTAATTAGCATACTGAATCTTTAAAAATAAATTGACTTCAAAAGTTACACTATTCCTTATCAATTTGGATGATATACCGTATTCTTAGAGCCTGTTTTAATCTAATTAACGCTCAACTTAATCTCCAGTTTAAATGAGTGTACTCAATCTATAAAAAATACATATTCTATTAAAGTTACCCACAACAATGCAGTGTATTGGTTGTGGGTGATTAAACAATTGATCAATAAGTATACTCAGTTCATATGAATTAACAATCTAATAAAATAGTATTTTTTATCAGATTTTGACGTATTCTGATAAAAACTATAAAAAGCAAAGGCAATTAAGATTGCCTTATTCCACAACTAACTACTGAGAACGCTGCATCTATAATGCCAGCATTAATCAATTCAAAACTCAATTTAACGTACACGACTAATTAATATGATTAGTCTATAAAAATAAACAGCGTATTAAAGGTGCATCATTTTTTAAGAGTCTGGGAAGAAAGTTAAGAAAGAAACTACAGTACAAGGTGAATTTAAATTATTTCTTAATTTAAAAAAAAAACTAGTTCTTGTCACTTTTTTAACCATTCTATTATTTAAATCTTCCAGACATGCAGCACAAAGTCTGAGAATTAACTCAAAGACATCTCAATGCTTCTAAGGAAGATACTCATTTCCAATGGATTTCAATAATTAAACCATAAATGCTTATTACTTTAATAATTTAATATAAACACCAAAAATCGCAACATTTAATTATAAATTTGATATCATTTGTAAAAAGATACAAGCTGTTAATATATTTTTATATATGCACGGAAGACATATTATTCCAAGAGAATTAAAAAAGATGACAGTAGAGTAGGGTGATTTAAGAAAGTTGTTAAGTACCAGTCCTGGTATCTACATCAACACACCTCCTAATATCTTCCTTTTTTAATGTATAAAGACTTGGTCCAGCTTAATGGCATCACATCAAGAGAATCTGAAATTAATATGTGCATTTTTAATTATTTTTAAATCATTATATAAAATTATATGTTTATTCCCTTAAGAATTTAATATAAAATAGCAAAAATTACAATGTAGGGCAATAAATACTATCCCATTTTCTAGAAAATAGGTAGTTTTTTTTTAACAGAAGGAGTTATTTTCAACAGTAATAACGTTTTATGAAATTAAATAACGAAAGCCCTAAGAAAAATACGTAGGCAAAAACAATTTAATTTTCAAAATTAAGAACTATACTCAATCTATGAAAATGAGCAGCGTATTAAAGAAATGTAGTTCAGTGGAAATTAGGCAGAAGAGTTAAAAAAGAAACTACAACATAAGATAAATGTTTTCTCGATTAAAATAAGGTTCTTCTATCTACACGAACCCATCTTCTAATACCTAATGATTCCTGGTTTAAAACTGGAAATATTGTGAAAAGCTTAATATCATCGCATATCTAGTGCCTGTAAAATATACATGCATTTCTAATTATCTTCCAATAATTATCTACAATATAAATAAATATTTTAACAATAAAATGTAAAAAAAATCATAAGTTAAAACAATAAATTTTATCTCGTGACTTGAAAAAGGATACGCACTGTCTCTTAATTTTTATTACGAAGATATATTATTCAACAACAACGATATAAAAGGAATGATAAACAATGTCATCTCCAATAAAATTATGGAAATAGAAATTTAATTTTAACTTTTAAAATCAATAAATAGATTTAATCTCTATATAAAAAACATTCTTTTAACGATAAATTTTTCTACAAAATTCCGGCAAGAGAATTGAGAGAAATACCCCAGATTGAGGTAATTTAAATGTTGTTCTTTCGTTAGAAACAAGCTCTTCTATCTACATAAAGCAATCCTCTAATATCTAAAGCTCCCCGTCTTAAAACAGGATGCCTGGGGATTAGATTAATGTTATCACATTCGTAACACCTATAAGGAATATGTGCATCCAAAATTACCTTTCGATAATTATGGACTCTTTCAGTAATTATCTAAAATATAAATATTTATTTTTATCAATTAAATATAAAATATAAAATGTCGTAACTTATAACAACAAATTTTATTTCATGACCAGAAAAATTATACACATTGTCTCTTAGTTTTTATTACGAAGAGATATTAATCAACGATATTGATATTAAAGGAATGATAAACAATGTTACCGCCAGTAAATATATGGAAAACGAATTTAATTTTAATTTCCACAATCAATAAGTAGGCTTAATCTCTATATAAAAAACATTCTTTTAAGGATAAATTATTCCATAAAAATCTGCAAAGAGGATTCTCTAGAGTGAGATAATTTAAATAAGTTTTTTTTCATTAAAAACAAGCTCTTCTATCCACAACAACTAATTCTCTGAATATCTAAATCTCCCCGTCTTAAAAAAAGAATGTCTGGGAACTAAATTAATGTTATTACATTTGTAGTGCCTGTAAGGAATATGTATATATATAATTATCTTCCAATAAATATGGATTCTTCCAATATTTATCTAATAAATAAATATATTTATTTTTATCAGTTAAATATAAAATTAAAAAACAGTAAAACATTTAACATTAAATTTTATCTCATAATCAGAAAAAATATACACGCTGTCTCTTAATTTTTTTTACAGAAATACATTATTCAAACAGCAACGATAATTTTGTCTCCAATAAAAATACGGAAAACAAATTTAATTTTAATTTCCACAAACAATAAATAGACTTAATCTCTATATAAAAATATTCTTTTAAAGATAAATTATTCCATAAAAATCTGCAAGAGATTAAAGACAAATACTCTAGAGTTAGAAAAATTAAAAAAAGTTATTTTTTCGTTAGAAACAAGCTGTTCTATCTCTATAAACCAATCCTCTAATATTTAAATCTTCCCGGCTTCAAACAGGATGTCTGTGGTCTAGATTAATGTTACCGCATCTCTTGCGCCTGTAAGGAAGATGTGTATCCATAATTATCTTATAATAAATATGGATTCTTTCAATAATTATCTAATATAAATCTAATATATAAATATTTATTTTTATCTATTAAACATTAAAAGTCATAATTAATAACATTTAATTTTTCTCATGATCAGAAAAAAGATACACACTCTCTCTTAGTTTTTATTACAAAGATAGATTATTCAAACAGCAACGATACCAAAGAAATGATAAACAATTTTGTCTCCAATAAAATTATGGAAAACAAATTAAATTTTAATTTCCATAAGCAATAAGTACACTTAACCTGTATATAAAAATATTCTTTCAACTATAAATTATTCCAGAATAATCTTGCAAGAGATTGGGATAATTTAAATATGTTGTTCTTTCGTTAGAAACTAGCTCAATTATCTACATCTTTTCATCCAGTCCTCCTTCATCTTCTATCTACAGCTCTTCATCCAATCCTCTAATATCTAAAGCTTCTTGTCTTAAAGGAGGATGTCTGGGGACTTGAGTAATGTTATCGTATCTTTAGAGGCTGTAAAGAAGATGTACATCCATAATTATATTTCAATAATAATCGAAAATCTAATGTTTATTCTTATAACAATTAAAATCGAATATGAAATGTTACAAGATATAAATTTTATCTCATTACCCACCCCCCTAAAAAAACAAGACACATCTTGTCACTTAGGTTTACTCCAAAGAGACATTATTCAACAGAAACGATGTTAAAGAAATACTAAACAACGAATTCTCTAATAAAAACCCGGAAGCAAAATTCAATTTAATTTTCACGAGCAATAAGTAGACTCAATCTATAAAAATAAACAGTCTATTAAAGTTGCATCATTCCGCAACAATCTGGCTGCGGCAAGATCGTTTTAATAAGCCGTTTCTCGATAGAAACAAGTCTTGTTAGTGACTTATACCTCCCTCCCTGTAGGAAAAGCACTTCGGATTCAAGAGCGAAGCATCAAATTCAGGCCATAAAAATGATTAACGGTATAACACGGGACAGCTAATCAGGGCTAAAAGAAATTAGATTCTGTCCTGTGGTATTTGCAGCAGGGTGGATCGTGTGTTGAGAGCCGGCTTTTACGATCCCTATTAGCTTATGCGGTAAACCTAAACACGTACCGTAATTGGTTGATTTCGAGAGTGAAGTATCGGTCTCTTAATCGATTGTTAAGGCTCTTATAATCATCAGAAAGGGGGAAAAAGAGAAATTTATAGCTGGAAAATGGGTGAGTTTTAAAAATGTGGAGATATTTTTGTGTTTATTCCCTGTTTTGCTGGCATCGACTGGAATGTTCGTCGTAATCACAATAATTTATGATTTAAAAGGCACAGGCGAAGAATGTTTTGCAGAACTTTATTTCATTATTATAAGCAATGATGATGGATGGAATAATATTACAAATTTGATTCGGCAAATTTCATCGTTAGAAATGCTTTTATTTTTTCAGCATTTTTCATTCTTACTTTTTCTTGGTAAATTAATCATATTCATTAAATCATTGCATTGCATCTTCATATGAAATTATAATTTTGATGCTGAAGTATTTATTTCAATATCATTTCTAATATATTTTCAAAGCATAAAAATTAATCCTCTGTTTTTCGTTAACAAAAATTTATGATTTTTAATACCGTTATCACGACAAGATACTAAGCGATTAATTAATTTCATGATGATTGCTTGCGATATATAAAATAATATTATTTTGTTTGTTTGCTTAAAATTTTAAGATTTTATAAATTATTTGTAATTTTCGTTTCATTTAAAGTTTTGCATAAAGAATCCTACTATAAAATTTGTTAGGTTGTAAACTATTTTTTGAAAAAGAAAATCTTGAATAGAGATACATGTTTTTATCCTATTAAACATTTAAACAAAAGATCCATTTTAATAACATTATTTGCAGTTTAATTTTAAGAATTTGTTACTTTTTTCAGACTGCTGTTTTTTAATTATATGTTTTTAATTCACTTATAATACAAGAAGTTCTCTAATTCTAAGTAAAGCACTTAAAAAACAAATATAATTTTCCAGTTACAGTATTATTAAGCAAATTTTATATTATTTAAGTATATATTATTTTTTGTATGCATTATATCAATTATACAATGTTGAATAATTAAAATGTAATGAATTCAGTAAATTTTTCAACACTTCGGTATTAATTCAAGACTTTATTCCGAAGGAAGCTTGTAACGGTTTTTATGAAAATAAGAATCGATATTTGGATTCCTGATACATGGATTCTGTCCCTGATATGGGAGAATTACAAGGATTGAAATCCGATTCCTTGTGCATGCATATGAGGACTGAAATTTTATTTGGTCTAATTCGTTTATTGATGTGGAATAAAATCGAGTGCATGCTTAAGTATTGATTTCTTAATTATTCAGACGTCAAACTTTGAGATTATTCCAAAAAACAAACGGGTAATTTCGATCTGTATTATAAACGTAGAAACTATAAGTTTTTCTGTAAATGCATTACATTTGCTTCTGGTAAAATGAAAGGATATTCAAACGGAAAAACTGATATATAAATCTTTAAATCTATTCTTAAATCCAAATTTATTATTTTTTAATTTATGAAGTTTTTTTTCTATATTAATTTTAATCAATCATTTCATATATTTAAAATTCAAATAATACTCAAAACTTCACGATTTTCTTCCAAAAAAAAAAAAACTGAAATAAAGCAAAAGGTAAAGGTAAGCAAACATTTCTTTAAAATATTTCTAAAAGACTTTCGAAATGCAAAATTATTTTATTTTTAAAAGTTAGGAGATTAGGAGTTTACATGGAAATTTTTGTTTTGTATTTATTATTACATCGAAAATTCTTACAAGTAATTTGGAGAGCATATCAAAACATTTATCCTACCTTAACTAGGACACAGTGATGCATAGAACAACCATTCAGGTAAGTTCCCTCTAACGCACTTCCACGGCCATTCAGTATCCATGACTCTTTCAACACAGCAAACACTTTACTACTGCATAGGCAATGCGTTCCGCGATATGCTGAGCATAGACTAATGACTTCGATTGTAACTGCCTATCTGATCTATTCAGGGAATGGACGTAGTGTCTTCACGGGAGACATACATTAGTCCCTTCACGTGTATGTATACAGAGCACTGATATTAAGTTTGGTCAGCTGAGTGATAGAGAGAGCTGAACCAGCGTCTATTTCGGTATCAAAGCGAAACATTGCTTTATCAAGCTTGCCTAATGAACGGCGTGGTCAGTGGAAGAGAGAAATATTAGCAAATTGGGTGTGATTTGGGATTGAGCAATTATGCCTTTCTCAGACGCTAATGCTAGAGGTCAGCTTCCAGCTAAAACGACTACAAATGTTCAATGCTAATGCTCTTAATAGTTGTGTATTCATGATTGTGTCTTCCCTGAGATTAAATAAATTCTAATCAATCTAGCAATAATTTGATGATTTCATAAATGGTGTACAAAGTATTCATCTGAAGTTAGCACAATTTAAATATATTCATTGATGAAATTGTAAATAGATAAGATATAAACAATTTTCTCCGTTAATTTTCAAACATAATCTTTATTTCATCTCAGCAATTAGTGATGTGATAAACTGATGTTCATGATTTGAAATTGAGGTATAAACAGTATGTGAACATGAGACTTAATATTAAAGGAATACTTTTATAAAACTCGTTTACTTCTTAGCATAAACTTAATACTTCTAAATTAAGGATGATTTTTTTAATATTATATGAATTTTATTTAGCAATATTTTGATGAAATAACACTTGGTATAAAAGATGTAAACATATTTCAATAGATAATTGGAAGTTTCATTATATATATATATATATATATATATATATATATAT
>JAPMOR010090836.1:68505-82066 GCA_026543865.1 Argiope aurantia | reverse complement strand
TTTCCTAAATTTGGATATTGTAATATTTTTATATTGATGATGTGAATTTAATAGTATGTGCACATGTGAACATGAGGAATATTTACGACAGATAATATATATATATATATATATATATATTATTTCAGTTCGTTTATTCTTGACATTACAGTACGATAATTCCTTAACTACAAGTCATATCCCTCTAATCAAGTTTGGTGCATATGGAGGTATTTATTAAATAAAAGTTATATGATATATAACGGGATAAATCTAATTACGTATATATCAAAACAAAACTAATAAAATAAAAAGATACTATAGTAATAATACGAGAAAAATTGAGACGAAATAAGAAAATTATGAACGAAGATAAAATCTTTGGATTTAAAGAAAGTCCTTATATTAAATATTATACTTCATATTAAGTGTTCTAAAAGTTTAGTTTTAAACAAATATAAGAAATAATCAGATATTTTTAAAGTATCAGGAAAAATATTAGCAAGAATACTGTCGATAGTTTGTAAAAAAGTTTTGAAAGCTAATTATTAAATTATTAAATTCTTTGTTAACTTTTTAACTTAAAAAATACAAATTCGTAATTACGATGTCATAAAATTTCTATTAATAGTTATACCAATAGTATATGATAGAGTGTGGAATAGAAGAAACTGAAAAAAGTAATTTTTTTTTAAACAGATGATAAAATACATCTCAATGATTAGAAGAGGTATAGTAATTAATGGATTGTAAAATAAATTACTTTTACAATAAATAACCAGAAATGGCTCATATAATGACTGGAATTGAAGAAGCAGAAATGAAAGGAAGTAGTAAAATATCCAGGATATAAAATTTCTCCTAGCCTGATTTACACATGAATTAAAATGTGGAAATCGAATGACAGGGACAGAGAATGAAAATGAAAATTAGAAATAAATTAATATCTGGGAAAAAGGTACTTTGGTATAAAATTCATTAATAATCATTGGTATCTATCATAAATTTGTATCCTTGAAAATTCGTTTTACTCATATTTTTTTTTAAATGGTGGAAATTCTATATCATCAAATTTATTTCTTTTTGTGCATATACCTGATTATATTTTTATCACTTAAGTGATCGCTTCAGTTCCTTGTCCTGTTCAGTTATCCATATGTTATGGGCTATTTGATCGTTGATGAAGGAAAATAAAAATAATAATTACATGGCTATCGAAGGAATCACAAGATATTATGCTCTAATCACCTGAAGGGACTATGGCGGCTCGGTGGATGAGTTTCGCCCTCCGATATGGAGGCTTTCTGGTATGAAAACCAATTTCGCTGAAGAACCACCGTGTAAATGTGTCTAGCACCCGTCAAATCTGGTCGAAGCTAAGTAATTAGAATGCTAATGCAGAAAGCTAAAGTTGTGATTCAGAAGCTTGGGGAGGAGAGAATATAGGGCTGTGTTACTTTCGGTATCTGGTCACGGTTCAAATCACGATGTAGGTTACGAAATAGCCCGCTTTAAAATGGGCCGTAAAGAAGAAAACGATTTACTATTTCTTCATCATAATGTTTGAAGTACGAGACTTATAAAATTTTCACCAATCTGTAGTTTCAGTTTTAACTGAATATTATATATATTCCGTATTTTATCCTAACCATTACCTACTGTTTGCTTTTGAAACTGTTATTGTTAATTATGTTATTATTTATTTTTTGAAATGAGACGTAAAGAAGAAGAAAACTTTTTATCGTCTCCTCATCATAATTTCTGTAGTACTAGATTGATGAATTTTCTCCAGCCTGTAATTCAACTAAGACTTAATATCAGGTATACTATACACCAAGTATTTGATTCTCAGCATTATTTACTATTAGTTTTTGAAAATTCTTTTTTCATGATCATGTTTTTAAGTTCTGGAATGCATGAAAAAATGTAATAAAATCATCTAATGGACCATTAAAAATTATTTTAATTATATTGCTCCGAGGAGATAATTTCATCATAACCATCGTTATAATTTACCTTTTTCAATAATACATATTAGTCAAGAAAAGGAAAATTAATTAATTGAATCAATAATGTGCTTAAAATTAAATAAAGCTTATCACAGCATATTTTATTCTTCTTTTATCTAAAGAAAAATATAGTCTAGGGAAACCGCCAGATCTAACATAAAATATTTTTTTTCCTTCTTTCCACCAAAGTTCAGCAAACTAACAAACAAAACAACAGATTTTTTTTCCTCCCAAATAACCACAAGAAAAGAACAAAAAAAAATGCTCCAATATAAGATTAAAAAAATGTATGAATACAAAAAATAGAGTCACTGGCATGCATTGGACGCCAAACGATTCCCTAGGAACGGCTTAGAACAGCTGTTTCGGACAGGGAACGGCTTCTAGACAGCGTTTTACTGCCCGTTACAGAATTATGTATCACGTATGTCCCCTTCTCACATTCTGGAAATATCGCAATTCAAATCGAGATTCAAGTAGTACGTGTGCTGAATGTAGTAGCAGTGAATCCCTGTCGTTTTTTAGTTTTAGTTTGTTTTTTCAGCTCTTTGTTGTTTGAAAACTGTTCGAAAGTGTGGTCACTCTTAGAATACGAAAGGGTATAGGTGACACAAATATTAGCTTCGAATACAAAACCTGGGAATTTCACAATTTATTTAAAAATTCAACATCAAGTACTTTGCTATTTTTTTTCGCTTGAGTTCATTGACCAAAAAAAGAAAGCATTGACCAATCTATAATTCAGGGCAATGTATTAAAATAGTCTAGTCTTTTTTAAACAATAAAATGTTTTTGTCGTAAGTATTTTATGATTTTACTCTATTCAACAAAAATTAAATAGAAAAATATATCTTTTTGATTTAAATGAAGGAAAAAAATAAATATTTTAAAGATGGAATAAGTACAATATTGTAGTTGAATACTACAATTAAAATAGTATATATAATCGCACTCTTTCCTCTATAATACCGGGCAGAATTCAATAATTAATATATGAATATAATTTTTTATGAATGCAATAATAATATGTGAATTTAAATAAAAAAGTAATATATCATGTTTTTAAAACGGATTGAGAAATGTAAACTAATTACTCTTAGCCCATAAAGATTTATATCGCCATACATATTGTACAGAAACTTGATTGATTGATTGTGAATTTTTAAAATGAGTAGGAGGTTATAAATCTGTATGAGGATAGGAGAAATCACTTTATGCTTGTTTTAATAGGCTTTTAGTAAATGTGCTGTTTTTAATATGAGAAATTACAACAGAATATTTTTCCCCGACGAATTAAAGAGTTACCATGGCTACAGTTATCGCTACTGAAAGTTTTTGATCGATTGTTAACATTTAGTTTTACTATTTAATACAATATGATTAATATAAGTTTTGTACTCAACAGACAAACAAACAGAAAAAAAAGTAGCTGTCTCGATCTGAGAATATGCTCCAGAGAGAGATTATTTTTCCATGTAAACAGAATTTTCTACACAACATATAACTTTTAGAAGAATTCCGAAACCTCGGGTGTTACTAGAGATATAACATTTTTTTTTCCATTTTCTAAAACTTCCATTTTTTTCTGTCCATAGCCATAAAATTCGTCGCCAATTCTCCAAATGTTAGCCAAGTTCGTCTGAATGCTTGGGACTTTTCTGCATCCCTTAAAATTACTTGTAAAACTCTCTAACTATGACGCCAACTTGACAAGGAAAAAAAATGCAATAAATTCGTAAAAATATGTATTTAAAATCAAAATGCATATAACAATTAGATGAAGATCGTTTTTATTAGCATTAAGACTATAAATAAAAGAAAAATATTAGATATGACGATTATCAGCTGGCACGGGATAGGGTGTCTGAGAAATCTCAAAAATTTTCTTAAATTGTTAATTTACAAAAATATTTATTTATTTTCAAATTATTTAAGTAAAATTCTTCAAAAACTTGCAGCGGGCAATAAGAATAAGTATAGAAAATGGTTATGAAAACAATCTTTTATTAATATATTAAAATATTGAACACATTTATTGTCTAAAATTTACTGGCCAAAATGTCTTAAATGCGTGAAATGCTAACAGAAATACATTTAATACACATAACTTTAGTCACAGGTTTTTTAATTTTTAATTACGGACAGGAATTTATTTCCCTGAAAAGTTTATCGTCGCTTAATACATGCATATTGTTTCAGTGCTTTAATTTGTATTTTCAGATTTTGTTAAAGGCAGGATTTTATAAGTATAGTGCTTTGCACTAATAACTTCTGCATTGTTCTCTTATTTTATACGTTTCTGCTTTATATGTTTTTGCTGCGTCATTATAATTATTATGAATTCTTATAATAATTAATTTCTTAATATCTACCACTATGTAGCGGTTACCATCTGGCAGAATACCTATTAAACATCTTCTAAAAATATATCGAAATATATTGTAGAAGAACATCAGAAACGTTATCTAATATTATATACAAAATTACAAAATTCGATTACAAATATTCCTTTTTATAAATAAAAATGAATTTAAATTAAATAAAATAGTGCAAAAAATTGATAAAAATAAAACTAACCTAACAAATAAGTTGTAGTAAAGACAATCGTTTATATAAAAGATGACTTATACATGCAGCGAAGCTACAAAATAATATTTTAGCATCTCATTTTTGCATAATTGATTGAAAAATAAACTTTCCTATTATTACTATTCAAAATTAGTTCTCCTTTGCTACAATTCAGTACAACACAAATAGTACTAACTTTGTTATAAGAGAGATGAATGTACACGAAATACATCAAAAGCAGAAATTTATATTTAAATATCAAATTCCCATTATATATTAAACCTAATTCTTTAGCGAAATTTCGCCCATTTCCAGTAATTGCATAATAAACGTTCGAACTAGCGTTAAATCTGTTTGTAATAACAATACAGATCAGACATTCCTCGCCTTCTAAACTTTAATCACCCAGTAAATTCGCTCTAATTAAGTAGCGTGACGAAGACAAAGGTTTCCTAACGCCTACTAATTAACTCAATTTTCTGCCGCTTCAAACTCTCGCGACTTCAAAACTTTCTCCCTTTTCCCTGAAAACAAGTGTCAGTTGTGTCGGTTCGTTGATTCTAATCCTTGGCAAAGGATTGGCAAGTTATTGTTGATCCACTTCGCCAAGGAAGGCGCAGTTGTTTTTATTTAAACAACTTAGTTGTGGACGTGCGTTTACTTTAAGTGAGTTTGAGTGAAAGATTTGTGTATCTAAGTTGTAAAGTGTAGTTTTAGTTTTGGTGGTGTGAGGGAAAAGTTTCGAATGTTGTAATAAGATAAGTTGCTTTGTGAAACGCTTTACAAAAGATGTGTGACCTTCATAGTTTCTCAGTTTTCATATGCACTTGATTCAAATTATTTGTATATGCTTGTAAACACATGCATTAATTAATGTCCTTAAAGTAAAGAAATAATTATTCTGTAGCTGTCTTTAAATAGAATATGATGATTTTGTGGCTGAAACGTTTTAGATGAATGAATTGAAATATATTTAATATATATAAAATATATTAAATATTTTATTATATAAATTATTTAAATAATTATTTTAATTGTATAATTGCAAAATCATTGTCACAGACGGCGTAGACATCCTGGAAAATTTGAATGACCTGCATTGCTTTGGAAGGAACTTATAGTAATGTCTTAACGTCCAGCACCAATCTCTGGCCAGATCCTCCAGTAGATGCGGCAGAGGCTACCGCCGTATAGCCCAAACAGTATCGTTCACTTTTTAATTTTTTCAATTACAGATTTTTCTAACCCTTTCGCAGAAAGTTTCAATTCGATTTTACTTCACACATTTACATATCTACATTAATTAAAATTCTAAATACATCTAGAAGAAAGGGCACTCAGGGATGTGAAAATTAATGTATGAAGTACTTACCGTCATAGAAGTGAAGGTAGCTCAACACCTAACAGTGGTTTATCCCTCAGGTAAGCAGACCCATTTAATTATAATCTAAAGGCACGCTACCTCGACCCTAGCGTAGTGCCAGATATAATGGATAACGACAGCTTTGATGAAGAAAAGAGTTGTCGTGAAACTGAACACTGCATCAGAGATACATCAAGACAGCTGTAGTGCAGTATTGTGACTTAATGTTCATAACATGCCATGCACTATTTCTACCATAAGGAATCATTAGAGTAGAGGCATCTTGAACCAACATCTTTCGATGCACCCCAGGGTGGATAACCATTATTTGTCTCCAAACTTGGGGGTATTTTCTTATTTATAAGATTACCTTTCATCTACGAATTCATTGTGGCGCAATGAGAAATACAAATTTTATAAATTTAAAGCCAAAAGTTTCGTAAAAATGCAAAAATGGCAATTTCATCTTTCGAAAGCAGAAATTTTGAAACTGAATAATTTATAAAAGAAAATTACCTTAAGAAAATCGATGATAGATGGTTGTCAAAGAAACACATAGGGCAGTCACAATAGGAGTGACTTGCTCTTATATGAAATAAGTCAAATGCACGTCGCTAATAATAATCAATTGAGTATCATGCATGAGAAAAAAATTGACATTCTATCTAAACGTATATAAGACAATGTGATTTTAGTTGTGTGATGACGTAAAGAGTGGCGTTGGGCTTGGTATATGACATCATTTTTTATTCACATATTTTTTATTGCTTTCTTTAAAAAAACATTTCTTTGGGTTTCCAAATTTATATTTGCTTTAATTCTACGATAAACAGAAACAATGATATGCGATTTTTTTTATAAACACTGTAGTTGAAAACGAAATCGGGAGTACCAACTGGAAGTTGAAAGCTTTTCAACATTTTATCATATACACGAATCTCTTAATTATAATTTATTTTATAGTGTGTTCTATAAGCAAGCCAAGCGTATTAGAATACGTTTTGAGTAGTTTTTATGCTGAAAGGATTGGAAATTACATCTGCTATTGAACCTTGTTTATGTTTACAAAGCGTTTTTAGTACAATACAAATAAAAACTTTAAATATTTTTTTTGAAAAACTTGAATTTTTAAAAATAAATTATACGCAAAACATTAGATCTTAAAGCTTTATCAATATATTACCTTGAAATTTTCATATATGTTACCTTAAGTTTACCAAAGGCAATATACTAGGGATATAACTTTGAACTGAGTAATTTTTGTTTTAGAGCTGCCTAATGTAACTTTCAACAATGAATTTTTTAGAAATTTTCAATGCAGAAGTACTCGATTAGCTGTAACTTTTTTGAAAATGCATATAACCAGTTCATTCCCTTCACCACAACTGTATGTTGTGTATAACAATAATTGGAATATGTGCAATAGAATTTTTTGTAGAGAGTTTTGCGCTTTTTTGTAATATTTACTATTTTTTACCCAAAAATGACACTTTTTACAGAATCTCAAATGGCACAGAATTTCCTGATCAATATTTTCTATTATTTGTAATCACATTGAACCAGAAAAAGAACGGAAATACCTCATTAGAGAGATTTTTCAAAAATTTGTCTCCATAGGTAGATAGATGACTTAAATAACAAAATAAATAACAGAACATTTAAATTTTCAGAATTGCGTTAAAATAACAATACTACTCAATATTGTATAAACGATGGTGAAAAATTAGGCTTTCAAATAATAAAAAATAATGGCCCTTTGCTAATTCGAGTTTTATTCAAAAATATTAATGAATCAGAAAATAATGTCTTGTCAGATTAATCATACTCCGATGATAAGAAACAATCTAATTTGTAGTCAATTTCAGTATATAGAGGAAGTTTAACATAAATATTAAATACAAAAGTTATACATTTTATACATGCTATGGTAAATGTGATTATTTATAATCACCGCTAAACTTATTAGTGATCCTGTATAAGCACCACTAAATTTATTAATGATCCTGTATAATCACCACTGTTGATTATGAATAATAATCACCAGATTATTATTCCAAATTATAACCAGTTTATTACCAAATGTAATTAACTGGTAATTTTACAAAATAAACAGTTTATTATATTTATCGTGATATATACTTCAGTATATCTAAGATCATGAATAAAGAATTTATTTTTGCAAAAAGCAAAATAATTATCCCTATAAAGACATTTTTCATTAAATCTTATTGGCATGTTAATACCAATAAATATTCCTTTCTTTTACTAAAACAATATTATTTTTCTATACTAAACGCAAAGCGATATTTTTTGCCGCATTTGCTCTCAGATTTTTAAACATAAATTATTATTTATTTAAGCTGTAAAGACAGAAAAAGCGACCACCAAAGCAGCTGCACCTTATTCTTTTTATTAGAGAGATGATTTTATTTTTTGTAATTCATTAATTTGAACATTAAATAAAATGTTAGACTTATCTGTATAAAATATTAATGAATTTTGAAATTGTTAACTCTCATATCAAGACGATCTTTTTCTTTTCTAAATTAAATAGTGCTGTTTATTTGGAAAAACTACGAATTACCCAATAAAAAGAAAACAAATTATCGTTTACGTACAGCAGAATAGTCTCATAATAAGTCAGAATAATTGACTAATTATCATTTGGAGCCTTAAGAAAGAAATTAATTCATTTTACTAAACGATACTTGAATATAAAAGTGTAGATATAATAAGTTTTGATGCAACCAAAATATTATTTAAAATGTTAATTTGGATAAAAAGAAGAAATTGAATTTTATGCCTCACAAGATTGAAATCCATAAGATTACTTTATTAGACTGTTTACAACAGAATTCCAAAAGCATTTCAATAAAATTTAGAAATTTTTATCAATGCGTGGAAATCAATCTCTCTAAAACATGACTTTCTTAGTTTCTGGCGAAATAACCTTCAAACTTTTGAATCGCCGTTTAAAAGTCAATACAGGACGTAATACCAAAAACAAGAGCTTTCCGGAAGATACATGTCTAAGCATGCTTCGCTACAAGAGATAAATTGTGGTCACGCAGAAACGATGCCCAGAAGGGCCGAGTAATCGAATAGCTAAGGTTAAAGGAGATCCTTTCATTGATTCGTATCCATTGGTCAAGAATAGGGGTCCTCCAGAGGATTTCGAACTTTAGCGGGGATATCTGCCAAGATAAAAAAAATAGGGCTACCGAAATAATGAATAAAATATTGATCTGAGTAAGAGGGGGAAATTGTGCTTCGTTCCGCAGCTGCATCAAATGTATAAGAATATTTGACTAGATCAGTTATGGCAACGAAAGTGCTCGGGGAGAATTTGCTGAGGCGTACCTATGGAGAACAATCTTTAGATAAACGATTTGTTTGAGAAAGTACATTTTTCACAGAAGGTTTATATATTACATAGAATGTGGTTAATGGTGACCTCGTAATTATATGTGAATAACACTTATATATTTAAAAAATATATAATTTGTTTATTAAAACTGCTATTTTATTAAACTGGTGGAATGAATTTAAACCAAATGTATCCTAATATATAAGCAAAGTTGCTTTCATTATAAAAAAAAAGATAGTAGTTGAGGTATATGGTGACATTACAATTTTCTGTGAATACATTTATATTTTTTATTAAAAATATAATTAGTTTATTAATTTTGTTATTTTATTAGACATTAGTTTACTGGTGGAAAGAATTTAAATCAAATGTATTCTAGTATATAAGGAAAGTTGTTTTCATTATAAAGAGAAAATAATAGTTGAAGTATATGGTGACCTTGCAATTTTCTGTGAATACATTTATATTTTTTTTATTAAAATATAATTGGCTTATTAATGTTACTACTTTACTAGACATTAATCTCCTGGTAGATAGAATTAAACCAAATGAATCATTATGTATAAAGAAAGTTACTTTCATTATAGAAAGAAAATAGTAGTATAATATTGAAAATATGCACTCCGAGAATTTGATCATATCGTTAAAATTTAATTTTAAATATTTATTAACCTCTTCATGAATGATAAAACAATTTTTAAAATGATATTGATGAACGCAAAAAGAAAATGTTAATTTTATATAGACAATTATAAGATGATTGTATCAGCGACGAAACTATGGCCTTTGAGGGTACCCTTACGTCAAAGAAGGTAAGGTCTTTCAAAGAGGGTGAACCAAATGTATATTAATATGTAGGGAAAGTTATTTTTATTATAAAGATGAAATAGTAGTATAATATTGAAAAATATGGATCTCGAGATTTTGATTATGACGTTAAAATTTAATTTTTAATTTTGTTTAAACCTCTTCATTGATAATAAAACGATTAAATGACAGTGGTGACAGAAAAAGGAAAAACCAATTTGAATAGGCGATTGTAAAACTATTAGTACAAGCATAGATCGATCTATGAGACTAACTTGAGATTGAAAGGGTTAGAGTCTTTCAATTAATTAGATATTATAAGTGGAATTTTGTTTCGAAATGATAATATTAATTTTATAAACATTGTAATCCATATTCATATAATTATGTAATAATTCAATAAGTCATATACAAATAATTTATGATTTTGTGTATGCAAAAAATCTGGCAATCAATAATATAGCCAGAAGCGGAAAAAATTATTAGATAGTTGTGTTAATTTCATTGCATAAAAACAGCAATTTTTCAATGTACAATTTTGGGTTTTTTCCCCATTTTAAGATGCAATTAATAGCTATTACTCATGGATGTGTAGTATATTAAAATCATCAAATAATAATTAAATGTAAACTGATCTTTGAAACAGAGATAAGAAATCATTTAAAATTAATGAAATCTTACTGTAATTATTCCTAGATTCAATGAAATTAATTCATTTATTTTTTTTACTCTGATTATACATATTGGTTCATTTCTTATACAGGAATATAATGTTTATTCAGTATACGAAGATTTTTGTTTTGTGAAAGATGAAACATAATTCACATTTTGTAATTTTATTATATTGTTACAAACCTGCAATTTGGCTTCCCAGCATAGTTTGTTCCATCAACAGAAATACTGTTTTAAAGTCATCGGTACTAGACGGAGTCCATGTGGCGCGTTAGAGGTCCCAGAGCTTGGCGACAAACTTGGCGACCATTTGGCGACTTGGCGACTTTGGCGCCAAAATAGATAATACCCGAAACATCGAGAATTTTCCCGATCCGCCCAGTAGGAACCGAGATACGTCTCCAACGTTCCTGATTGGTTGAGAGGCTTCTAGCCCCGCCTCCTGAGACCTATAAAAAGGTCCGCAGCTGCCAGAGCAGGCAAGTCAAGTCAGAAGCCGGTCGTGGTCAGAAGTCAAGTCGTAAGGTAGAAGGCAGTAGGAGTCGAGAGTCGGAGAAGTCGAAGTAGTAGTCGAGTCGTAGTCGGAAGCGACGGAGTCAAGCTCGTACTGAACGGAGCTGTGCGCTACTGTCTGCATTAGATTCTGGTTGTATGCTACACGTCTCGGCTGAAGATAGTCGTCTCTATGCTGTATATATTTATCGTTTTTGTGCTGTCCTGTGTGTCTTCGTGTAAATAAACGTCGTTGTTTTTTATTCTACTTCTGCCTGCTGATTGAGCGTTCTACACACCATATCTCTTCCGCTATCCAAACGAACTCCGGCGGAAATTTCGTAACATTTGGTGTCAGAAGTGGGATAGTGGTTAATAGTGCATGGTGCTGACGAGATCCCAAGCAACAATGGCTGATAGCTGTAATGGTGAGTTACTGGCTCTGTTGGCTGAGATGAAGAAATCTATGGAGGAGATGAAGCAAAGACAAGATGAGATGAAGCAGGGACAAAAGGAACTTCTGCAAGAAATGAAAGCCTTTACGGAAGAAATGAAAACTGGATATGAAAACATGAGGAGTGAATTAAAAAAAGGCCTTTCGTCGTGGAAAGAAATTTTACAAGATAAAGTTAACAGAATTGTAGACATCCAAGTTATCACAGAAGAAATTGAAGGAAGCAGCGAGAGCCAAGTGGAAGAAAAGACTGAAGATCGAATGGAGACCGGTGTCACCGAAAAGGAGCTTAGCCATCCGGAGGATGAGCCGAGGTTTAATGAGGAGAGGAGCGTACAGGGGGAATGTCAAATAGTTGCGGAGCTGAAACAGTCTTCTCCGAATGAGTCCCCTGAAGTGGAACCGAAAGTGCAGGCGCTTGGGGATGGAGAAGATGGACTTTCTTCGGACGGGTCTGTTGGTGGCGACCCGTGCACGATGCCTATGGATGCCAGAGTTGATACGACCATGTTTGGATTGTATTCGTCTCAAAGATTAAAGGAACAACCTCTCTGCAAGCCTCTTGGTATCTCCTGGCATAGTGACACGGAAGAAGACTACTTGGCTGGAATCGCTGATCCCTGTAGTCACGGTCTCAATTTCCTTCAAGCATTCATTTTTTCTGTGGATCTGCATAGAAGTGTGATGCAAATAAGAGCCGAGGAATCTCCTGTGCATCCGGGCATGTTACGTCGTCGCAGAAGGACCCTTCCAGCAAAAAAGGATGCGCTCTTCAGAAGATCCTGTGTGGAGGGCGTCGGACAATTCTCGAGCGTCGAGAATAGACCAGGAAGGAGGTGGTCGTATTCCCGTGAGAGCTTTGGCGACGAAGGCGAATACCTGGCTTTCGAGTGGACTTCAGAAGGCACCGTTGGATCATCCTGATATACGATTGGTTCGATGGAAGAAGTTTAAATTGATCAACCGAAAAGCCTGGCAAGAATTCATTCCGGAGGTCTCTACTACGATCCAGCGTTTGGCTCCATGGGACATCCTGCATTTTAAGGAGCGGAATCAAGTCTGGATGTACAATTCGAAACGACGAAGAGGTCCGGGTCAAAAGCATTGAGAAGGTTTGGATGGATCTTCAGTCGCTGCCAAATTAGTAAATAATGTCATCTTCGAACGTGCGAAAGTCACCTAAATCATCATCATCACATCATTCGGAAGCCTAAGCCAGCTGTGGATTGAAGTTGAAATGCCGGGACGTCAGTCTTTGAAGAGGGGAGCAATGTTACAAACCTGCAATTCGGCTTCCCAGCATAGTTTGTTCCATCAACAGAAAGACTGTTTTAATGTCACCTTTACTAGACGGAGTCCATGTGGCGCGTTGTAGGTCCTGGAGCTTGGCGACAAACCTGGCGACCATTTGTCGACTTGGCGACTTTGGCGCCAAAATAGATAATACCAGGAAACATCGAGAATTTTCCCGATCCGTTCAGTAATAATCGAGATACGTCTCGAACGTTCCTGATTGGTTGAGAGGCTTCTAGCCCCGCCTCCTGAGACCTATAAAAGGATCCGCAGCTGCCAGAGCAGGAAAGTCAAGTAAGAAGCCGATCGTGGTCAGAAGTCAAGTCGGAAGGTAGAAGGCAGTAGGAGTCGAGAGTCGGAGAATTCAATGACAGAGTGGACAGAGTCGGAGAATTCAATGACAGAGTGGACAGAGTCGTCGAAGTAGTAGTCGAGAGTCGTAGTCGGAAGCGACGGAGTCAAGCTCGTGCTGAACGGAGCTGTGCGCTACTGTCTGCAGTAGATTCTGGTTGTATGCTGCTGTGTATGCTGTTGTATGCTACACGTCTCGGCTGAAG
>JAPMOR010090836.1:48905-65058 GCA_026543865.1 Argiope aurantia | reverse complement strand
TTAAAATGAAATAAATAAAACCAAAATAAAAACGGTAGAAAAAAATTTAAATATTAATATACCAAAAGTATTTATAATACTGAGGTAATCAGGTTTGAAGGAGATGTGTCAACATTTAACATGCAAGCAACATTTAGTATATATATATATATATATATATATATATATATATATATATATATATATATATAATATGTATAATATATGTTTTTAGTATATGAATCTGATATTAGTAAAGACATAGATTTCTTTTTTTCATTTGCAGTAAAAAAAATGTAATGAAAGTTTAAATTGAAAACTACAATCGTTCTGCATTGTATTTGTCTAATAAAAATTATTTCTAAATAAATATTAGCCACTCCTCATGTATCACAACACGGCGCTTGCAGACATGCATAAAAAATTCAATTCTTGTAGCAAAGAATATTTTAACAAAAAAAAATAAAGCAAGGCCATTTAAGAAGGCGATAAAAGTGAGCAAAATATTAAATATATACACACATATGAATTTATAAATATACATATATAAACACACATACTATAAACACATATATTTTTAAGTAAAAAAAATGCCATTAAGAACCGAAAGTGAGAGTATCAATTTTGAAATTAAACAATTGAAGTAAACTTAATTAAATGGAAAAAAATCCTATAAGGATAATTATTATCAGAGGGAAAAATTAAATCAAGAATGAAATATATAAAGGAAAATCAAGGTGTTGAGTTTAGAAGAATTGATTATAATACTGTGGGAAACAGGTATGAAAGAGATATGTGGACATACTATTTCCTTAATGCAGCAGTGCTTATGTATATATATATGTATGTATAGAATATGAATCTACGTACATGTAAAGATGAATATTTGCATGATTTTTATATGAATCTTTTGTATTATTTGGTGAATGACCTTTGGTACAGTGACCTTTTCCTTCAAGACCAGAGAAATATCACTATCAGCATTTCAAAATCTACTATCAGCATTTCAAATTCAATCAAAACGCTAGATTAAAAAATCAAGAAAATGTTTGATATTTCTTGATAATATTTTTCAAAAACATTGTTTTACGAATATTAGGTAATTACCTTAAAACACGAAAAATTATTTTTTCAATTTTATCAATTCCCTTTTTGTACAAATTTTCTATTTAATGCATTTTATGTGAAAATGAAGGACGTTCCTAAAAACGTTTTATTTTTTTGATGGTATTTAAACTAGTTTCAATGCCCTATCCAATTATTCAATCATGTTCTTCACTCAATGATCCATTGGTACACGCCTCTAGCCAGCATTAAATTATTTCATGAATATAATTTCATACAACGAAGAATGATTTTAAACACAATATGTAATCTATCCGATTTCTACAAATATAATCTTATAATGCCAATTTGTTTTTATTCATATGTATTAAGAAACTAAAAATCAAACAAAAAAAGAATACTAATAAAATATTTATTGCCACTTTAAGTGAATTCTTTACTTCTTTCTTTATTTGTTGAATTTATGTCGGAAAGTTATGACATGAACGGTTACGAGTAACTGAAGAAGACACACAAGAATCGATAATATGCAAATTTCAAAAACTCCCGTGAATTTTCACCATAGACTGCCCATTTTTTTATTATCGCTTTCTATTTTTTTTATGTTTTTATTTACGGCGTTCCGTCTCTTTCGGTTATAACCTTTAGGGTTAAACACGGGTTAGGAATTCGGATCGAGTACAGCAGAAACAAATATCGGCATTTAAGGACTGCACTCGTATGTGGAATGAATTGTTTCCGAGTTTGAAATATCTTATTGCTGGCTCATTTCGAATCTCCCCTCGGGATATTGAATTTCATAAATGCTTTCGCTTCCTTTTTTTACGCTTTGTTCTTCTCCTATTTATACTAGGAAAAGGCTTTGCAGTGAGAATGCGGGTATGCGATTTTCCTTGGGTTCCATTCGGGAGAAAATGTTCAGTTATTTGCGTCCGAAAACGCAGTTGTTCATTCTGGGGTGGAATTTAGGTCCATAAAAGTGGCGAGGAATTCAAGGTATGGTGTCCACTGAGATGGATATGAAACGCAAAATTTGTTGCTGATATTTTCACTATGAGTGTATTGCTTCTTTTATCCGTTTTATACAGTGTTCGTAGTGCAACCTCGAAAGGAATCAATATAAGAGTATTAAAGGTATTTGCATTGCAGTCAGTTATTTTTGTCTTCATTAAAAGCTGAAATTAATAAAAAAAAATTTAAAAATTCTAAAATAATGAAATTAGGCAATTAATATTATTTAAGCAGTCTAATAAAATAGGTTAAATGGCAATATTGTATTGAAAGAATTTGGATCATATCAAGAAAACAACAAAAGTAAATAAAAAAAATATCATGCCTACAGATATTATTCATGGTTGGTATTCCACATGGCACATTCAATTTTAATTCATTTCAATTTTTTGGACCGAAAAAATACCGCCAAATTATAAAAATATACTATATATGCTGTTGAGTTAAACAGTAAATAACTCGCCAAATTGGCGAAATTTTTTCCCGGCGAATTTTGGTCGCCGTTGCAACCGACATGTACTTTAATCAGAATATTACTGATATATTGTTTGTAACAATTTAAGGAAAGGTACCTCACATAAAACAATGTAATACTCACGCATTGTCCTCATAATCAAATACTAAAAAAAATATGTCATCGTGATTAAATTTGAAGGAAAGGATTACTGGATGGGATATCTCGACCAATTATTTTATAAAATAAAGTGTTATTCGTTGTAAAATGCACAATAAAATATTTATGGATCTTTCACAATGATGTTAAAATAGTACTACGAATATATTGTTTTCCATTAGCTTAAGGAGAAAAAAAATCCTTCATAAAGAATTGCGATCATTCCCAATATAGATATTATATTCACATCACATTCTCTCTTTTAAATATACACTGAAACAGTACATAACTCTCTGAAGATCAGACCGGTCGAACTGGATGGATTTTTTATTAATAGAGTTGATATTCAAAGAATATGATTAAATTTCCTTAATTTTGATGATATAAAAATAATAAGGTAATGTGAACATAAACATTGGATGAAATATTGTAAACAACTGTGTTAAGAGATAAAGTGCTTAATATTAGGATGATGTCCCCCTTTTGCATTCCCTATTTGCAGTTTATTAAGACACTGCATTCGTGAATGCAATTCGTGCTCAAGAGTACCTGCTCTTCTTGCTAAAAAGACTAACTACAAATTCAAAAATCGTTCTTTAATTGAAAAATTGATTTCACTCCACAAGGGGATATTTATATTTAAACCAATGGATTGAGGAATCCTTATGAGTTGTTATATTTCATTATAAAATTCATTGAATAAATCTCAGACAATTCCAACAACATTAATGCTGAGACTATGATCTTGGAACACAAGTTTTTAATTGGGTGAACAGTCCATTGAAGGGAAATGTGCATCTAGAATATCAACCTAACCCTATCATGTAATTAGCTTATACAAGACAACGAGTAGAAAGTTCTAGCCATATTACGCAGTCCGACGGAGATTATCAACATAATATATTTCTGTTGGTACTCTCCAAACATACATTCGTTCACTAATCTGGAATAATATGAATTACATTTTACATGAACAAGCACCGTTTTCCAGTTGTTTCGATATCCAGTTTTGTATGTTGTTGATACCACATGCTCGTTTCAAGGCATCAATAAATGTAATCAATGGTTTTTGAATATCTTGTCTATCTATCTTGCCTATCTTAGAGAGTTGGAATTATCTTTCTCAGAAATTTATTGCTAACATCTAATTGGTATAAAGTCTGGAAACAGTTTCTTTGATTTGAGAAATTCTTGGAAGATGTAATACAAATATTTCTGAGAAATCTATATTTGTTAAAATTCATTCAAGGCTATAAATTTCAGTCTTTCGTTTATTAATTCAACAGCATTATCAATGGATAAAAATAAAATTAAATTAAATTCAGTCTTGAATTAAATTCCAGGAAATCTCTTTTAGAATATTTACGTTTAAGATAATATTACTTCTCAAAAGTTTTCAAAGTCAAAAGATGCAGTCATTCCTTTTCCTAAATTTTATGCATTCTTGGCCAATAAATGAAAGATTTGAATTCCAAGAAACTTCTTTGTAAAAATGAATTGTACTGGAAACTGATTTCTAATAAACTCATTAAATGCAATTCAATTCTTTTTAAAAATTATAACAGATTATTATTCAAAATGTCTTATTTTAATTGAAATAAATCCATTCAAAACTATATACATTTCAATATTTCATTAATTTATTTAGCTGAAATATTCTCTTCAAATATGTAAAGTCAATTATAAAATTTACATATATATAATAAATTAATAACTACTGTTCAGAGCTAGGACAGGAAAGTATATAAGCAACTGATTAAATGCCAAGTTGTTGGTGTTTGTTTTTTTAAATTCTATGAACACACTCAGTTAGTTTAACTTAAGATAATGGATAATTTGATACATAATTTGTTTGACCACATAGAGTTTTTTTAGAATTATTGCCTTTATTTTGTATAAATAGAACAATTCTCAATATTCTAATTGAACTGAAAGATAATAATATAGCAAGATGCTTGTGAATAAGCAAAAAATAATTTAATCAACTGATTAAGAATAATAAATACTTATATTTCAATTGTTGCTTATATTGAAAAGCTTACATTGTTTTATTCTAATTAAGTTCTGGATCATAAGTACACGTCTTCAAAAAAAATGTTTTACCTCTAATCGGTTAAAAATTCTTAATTTCAACCATCATTGGTGTATTGAATAATAGCATCTTAATTTGTATGAATCAGATAATAAATATTTATATATCTTATTCTCTAGATTTTTTTTCAAAATTTATTTTATAAAATTGAAACTCTCAAGTAAGTTTAGCAACAAATTGCTCCCGGCTACCCATGTGTTGTCAGGACATTTTTTTATAAATGTGGAACACTTTCCTTTAAAGTTCTGAGGAGTTTTTATTTTCTTCTTTTTATTGCTTCTAAAGGCAAGATTCTTTCTAATTCCATCCGAGCTTCTTTGATCGGAAGAGGATAGCATTTGCCCGGAATATAGGCTTCATCTAATAATGAATTCAAGATTCTTGAACATGGCTGAATACGAGCTAACGCAGATGGAATCAAAGCCAACACACACCATTGTTTAATTCTTTCGTTATGGGTTTTGAAAGAAAAGAGCAATGATTAATATTTCTTCGTTATTACTACTGCTTTATATATAAAACATTTTATAAAACTAAAAAAAGAAAAGAAAAAAACATTTGTTGCTCAATTTATCGTAAATTCTATGTATGAATAATTATGATTCCCTCAAGAAACTAATTCTCATTATTCATGCGATTAAAATTTGATTTTGAAAAACATAGAATCTATAAAGATTTCAACCTTTCTGATTCTATTCAATTCAAAATAATCCGTAATCATTTATATCCAGAATGAAGATATCATTTAGATAGACAGTAGAGAAATCTGATTAGTTAGAAAATATAACTTCTATATACAAAATCATATTAAAGATGATTTTGTTTTTACATTATAGTTTTCAACCCTTTTTGAATGTGAACTGCAGCAAAATTTATAAAGAAAAATAATAAATATTTTTTGTTTCGATTCTGACAGCCCAGATCATTAGCTGCAATTTTATAGTGAATAAATTAAATATATCTAAATTTATACATACCATTTTTAATCGAATGTTGTAAGAAATTTACACAAGCCACTCATAAAATATGTAACTGCTATTAGAAGGTGATATTTTCATATAAAAAATATGTGATGAGATATCATTATTAGAAAGGAAATCATTCAAATTATGCATTTATAACGGTATTCTTTATGATACATTAAAAAGATAAATCTAGTATAAAATGCAAACTTCATTTTTTTATTTCAAACTTATTCATTTGACTCATTATCATAAATCGAATTCAAAAACTTATTACAATGTCTCACAACACATCACAATAAATGATGTGTCTGGCGTTTATAAGGAATGTCTTTTCACACTTTTATCTAACATTAAAACTAGCTGAAGTGTAGTGTTTTTCTTCTCTCTTCTAAACTTAATAAAAGTTTGAAAACTGAATGTTTCATGAAAACATGAGAGAAAGTTAGAAGAATGTTGTAAAAGTCTGCTAGAAAGAATGAAAGAACACTAAAGTGGAAATGTGTGCAAAATATTTTGCAAAATTTTCTAGTCAGACATTTTGGGAATCTACTTACTAAGCTTACCTTTGTCTTTATATTAATACAAGACACGAAAATTTAATCACAACAAGTCTTGTTTATAAACAGATTTTTAAATTTGTCTGAAGAAAGGTTATCTAGACATGTTTCAAGAAAAAAAGCAAAGGAAGAAAATATAGACTGCACTGAAGGTCATCTTTGCTAATATCGGGGTTTGAAATATTGATAAAGAATAAATTAAAGGATTGTTACGATATAGGGAACCTACTTAAAGGAATACCGTGCATTCATTTTTATTGGTAAGGAGAATATTTGGAACACTTCAGATGATTTTTTTCCAAGTTTCATAAAGTAAAGTTATTCAAAAATTTACTGGCGCAACAACATTTTCTTAAGACATACAAATACATTGTGAAGAATATTTCTCATATATCTGTAATATGGAATTCCATGAATTAAAAGAGAATTTTATAAACATTCAGTTTTGAATATTTTCAAATAGACAGTAAATAAAAAAAACAACCAAAGGATATTTTACATCCTTGTAGATGGTGAAGAATTTCTAAAGTTAAAGATAAAGGGTTTATAAAGATAAAATAATTTCTAAGACTTTAATACAAAATATATTTATAGTGTAGGGATTTATAACGATTGATTACAATTTTATTTGCTAAATAATTTTGAGTTAGATTAAATATTATATAGGTAGATGAATTAGGCAGGTAGGATGAAATAGGTAGTTCTATAATACTCACAAAGCTTCTTTTCTTTTTCAAAAAATTTACGCCATTAGTCTAAGAAGTTTACTAAATGGATGCATAAACAAATAAAACAGAAACTGAAATCACAACACGCGTATTCATCCACAAATAAACATCGGTGGACCGCAGTAAACTTTAAACATTGCTGATGAAACTTTTGAAATGCATTAGTGAAGGCCAGTTTTGGGATCATACGAAGCCCAGATTTCACGTATCATTTTATAACGGATATCACATATCATCGGATACTCAGCAGAACGTATGCCCTTCAGGAACCCCTTACGGTGGTAGAGCAAAAAGAAGCCTGTAGGCGTCATTGGATTAGTACGGTGGAAATCTCAATGCAGTTAGTTACACGGCGTGGGACAAGAAATTGCTTACTTGGATCACTGTAAACGGATTCGGGTTGTCATGGAACAAATTTCACCTTCTGTTGGGAAAATTCCTGGTTTCGCAGTAGTATGCGATTAAAAAAACTTCATAGAATTTGAGGCTGATGATTTTCCCTCTATGAATGAATAATTGGTGGATGATGACCGCTGTTACCGAAAATTACAATCAAGGATGCATTGATTCTGGATTTCTGTGAACAAGTATTGAGGGTCGATCAGAAAGGGATTCGTCATCCGTAATTTTCCTTCTCTCCCCAAAACGTTTAAATCACATGTAAACACATTTTCTACTCAATGCGTCCCACAACCTGGGCCAATATTGCATGGGTTTCTATCGCCGTTTTTTTTTTCAATGCGTAATAAGATGTTTATGCATTTAATTTAATTTGAAATTTTACCGTGTCCATTCGACTTTCCGTAGCAAACTAAGTAAACTAAAATCTGTGTTGATTTATTTATATACACCATCTCTCCATTTTTTTTTTCTTTCTTTTATCTCGCTTTGCTTTCGAGATATTCATTCATTCAATGAGCATTTTAGACTCGCCTTGTATATTAACGTCTCACTCAAAAATTTTCAGAATATTTTATGGCTTATACACGTTAAGAAAGTTGCATAATGAAAGTCACAGTAAATGTTACACTCCTAAATTCATAAATATCTTAATGTAGTTACTGCTATCAATAAAATTTTTGTATTTCCTTTCAGTCTTAGTAAATTTAATATACCTATTATGGAAAAAATTGCATATAATTTAGAGTTGAAGCTTTAATATTTAAAATGGAAAATTATCAAGAAAAAGAATGAAAAATTAATATGCAAAGTTAAGAATAATTTTTTATTAGTAACTGAATAATAGTTTTTCTATAAGCACCATCATGTGATTTACAGTTACATTTAGCCGGTTATTAATAAATCTATGCTATTTTTATGATTCAGGGGGCTTTACTTTTTATATATTATTTAAACTTTTTTAGATAGCTCTATTTCAAGGAATATGTGACATTGTTACTAATTTTTATTTTATTTTTCTGAAGTAATATCCAGTATAGGGAAGTAGATCAAGAGAATATATAAAAGCATAATATATATCATCTTTAACCCTTTTTACTAAATATAAATTAAAGAAAAATTATATTTAGTTATTTATACTGATTTGAAAGCATTTCTATATAAATAAAGTATAATAAATTTTAAATAAAGGAACCATAACAATTTTACCCCTAATGCTCTCCATTTTTAAGATTCTAAAATTTAGATATACAGATGTCCCATTTTCATTTTCATTTCATATTTTCGTTTATTTGGTTGCTAATAAATTACTATTTTACCTCAACATTCAAAGTAGTGGCATTTTTACGATACACTGGAAATATCATTTGAAAAGTGTCGTTTAACCGTTTGTAATAGGTTTCGAGTTTATTGCGTGAAGTATATACATCGTTGCGTTTTCTGTAAGTATGTTTGGATATTATGTGGAAGCGAATGCGGTGTTTTCTTCACCATCAAGGTCACGTGATTGCTTCCAAGTAACCCTTGTATAGTTGCAAAACAGAGAATATTTTTTTCTTATTATAAAATCAAATAAGGAAATATATCATATCATACTAATATTCTAAACTTTTTTGAAACTCTTACATTTATAAGAAATCAATACGTTACATTTGATTGATATCTTTCGAAGAATGGTTTCATTCTCTACTTAAGATTAACCAATATATAAAAGATGATTGATTAAGTTATCATATTGCATTTTGTCCTAAAACAAAATATGAGAAATGCATTTTATTATCTTAATCAACAGACCAATTTGAGATTCACCTATGTATATGTTATATAGGATAACCACAGATGAATCCTCACTGTGACCGTCATTAATACTACGATCTTTCCCACAGGAGTATAATTGATACAGGAATATGAAGTAGCAAGATTCAAGTTACTACATTGATCACCATGGAAGCGATTACCAGCCAAACTTCTTATCTCTCTTTTTGGATTATATAAGTTGAGGATTTGATTGGAATGGGTATCAAAAATTATTTTAATGTCTTTTCTGAACAGTCAGGCGGCTAATCAAACAACAAGCATTTAAAAACAATTTGAGTATTTCAGACTATACATAATATCAGAAATAGTATTTTAAGCTTCAAAAATTTTAAATTTCTCGCTTGCACCTGAAATCCTGATTGGTACATCAAATATTTAATAATTTCTATATTCATATCAATTTTTTATGTACTTCATGCCTCCAAAATTTGTTAATTATTTTCGTAGCCTAAATTTTAAACTTTGCTCTCAATGAAATATGGTTTCTTTGTGACAAATATTTCATTTCCATCTTTTATAATCTTTTACAACAATTGATATTATTTCTGTCATGATTTCAATCTATTGATTATTAAAAGGGTTAAGAAATTATATTAATTAAATTAATTTGAAAGGGTTTTGAGTTTAAAATTGATACATATTATTATATCTGAACTAAATGATAGATAAGGTAATAATTTAAACCTTTTGCGTTTATACAATATCTTATAGTATTATATTCTTCTAGGCTATGAACCACATCATTTAAATCCTTATCATTTGAAAATTATTCTTTGTATTTACATGGCATTTATTTCTTTGTAACTATATTAATTATGAAGAAAAAATTGAATTCCATGAATTAGCAATAAAATTTATTTTTTCTAGAAACATTTCCCTCTATTCATGCCCTTTTGCAGTTAGGATAGAACAAATCGCACGTCACTTCTCACTGAACCGCATTGAAACTCACTCCATTATTCGACTTCTCGGTAGAGAAACTACTTTACACTGACGGTTCCGTCATTGAATTTGGCGAGCACATTTAATCGGCTCGCCAAGTATTTTAATTGGGAAACCGGCAGATCTCTGAATTTTAATCACTCGCAATGAAGATGGATGGGGGCCAATCGACATACCTTTTGAGCAGTAACCGAAATTCGCCAAAACTGAAAGCTAGTGGATTACTAATTGAAGACGGAAGACAAGTGTTCCGGCAAATTAGATTCGAATTTTGATGAATGACTTGTCATACACATGCGACACTGTCGAATATTATGTGGCCTCGGTCACTTGTTGTTATGGTTCCACCCCAAATCCTATTTCCTTGTATCTTGGCCATTGTGTTCTGACAGAAGCAGCTTTAGCGAAGGTAGACAGGCTACGTTCTACAATAGATAAATGATCTGCAAAAGCATCTGATAAACGTTTTGTATAGTGTTTTTTTAATTGCATTTCAAACTTTAATCCAATGACAAATAATTCAAATTTTCAAATATTGTTAGGTGACAGGGGTATTGAGAGATAATAGTTGATTTTCCTTCTGCATATCATACACATATCGGATCCATTTTCTCTCTATTCCTTTGTGATGCCGCATATTCTTTTTTTTTCCAACTTAACCTAGCTAAGTTTATGCAATAGAGCTAGATAGTGTAAATAATAAAATAGATGATTGTAGAGACAAATTCAGCATATATGCCCATATCTATCTCTCGAGAGGATTAAATCTACTATATTATACAGCAAAATAGGCCAATTAAATCATGTGTAGAAATAAAATAAAACTGCAAGCACAGTTTTTTAGCAATCGCAAAGAGAATGTTAGGTTAATGTAATGAAAAGAAGCGAATTTTAAACATTCAAGTTTAATACTCTCTACATCTCTTATGAATAAAAACTTACTTGAACGGATTATGTAGCATAGCAATAACCCATTTTATTTGTTTAATACGAATAGTTTTATTAATACATTATTATAATATATTAATAAATATATCAATTGCTAAATACTTTATATATATATATATATATATATATATATATATATATATATATGTGTGTGTGTGTGTGTGTGTGTGTGTGTGCGCTCGCGCGCAATCGCAGGTTTGTAAACATATTTTTAACAGTACGTGGACGAAGAGAAGAAATTCTTTTTTTCCATACCTGGAAGTAGAATTGCTACAAAGCGATTGCGTCAGTCTACATCGCAATACAAAAGCAAAAGGGATAGAAATGTATCCCCTCAATAGCTTTATTATGATATTTTGATAAGGATTTCTTTAATTCGTGTCGATTTACATGCTTTTAAAAGATCGTTGTAAGCATTATTATTATTTTTAGAGGGTGAGAAAATGCTGAGGATGGCAGTTTTATAGAACGCGTGCAGAATTAATTAAATAAAAAGGTAAAATTGGATAAGAAAACATTATATATATATAAAGCAAAAGGGATAGAAATGTATATATACAGTACTGGCACAATTATTATGGATTTTTGAAAAAAAAAAACCCAATTTTTTTTGCAGAAATGCCTAGTAAATAATTTTATTAAGTAACCCTTTATTTACTTTACAACACCAGTACCTTACAAATATATTTAGTTATTTTAAGTAGGTTTCACAATCTTATATGGGAGTGTCTGGCAATACAGAGAGAAAATGTCTGACAATACAGAAGCAATCACTGTATTGTCTGAACGGAGTTCAGTAATAGTCTGGCGTTTGCGAGGACCGTGTGTGTTTATTGCTTTTTCTACCTGTCATTTGGATGTGATCACTTTAGTTCTGTAAACTTGTGCATCTAATTTTAATGCCAAATTTGTTTTTTTTTTCAGATTTTCTAATTTGTTTATGTAATTGAGCAGACATGGTTAAAGTTCGTGATTTGAGTCCTCGCAAGGTTGGACAGATTAGTGTTTTATTGCAAGAAATCACATTAAAACAGAAATAAATAGCAAAGATACTTAATGTTTCAACTCAAACAATCAGTAATATCAAGAAGAAATTGGAAAATGGCCACAGTTTGGCATCAAACAGAGGTGGAAAAGGTGGTAGACAAGAAAACAACGCCAAGAATGGACAGAAAAATAATTAAAATGGCAATTAAGAACAGAAGAGCATCTTGCAGAATGATTTCAAACCAACTTGCAGCGGAAGGCATTACCATTGCTCGCAGAACAGTAAATAAGAGACCGTTGGAAGGTGGACTAAAAGCATATCGCCCCAGAAAAAAACCTCGCCTTACTGACAAGATGAAACAGGCACATAAGGCCTGGGCAGAGGCTCATGTTGACTGGACATCTGAGCAATGGAAGGAGGTAAGAGTTTAAAATATTCATGTATAAACATAATAAACACAAATTATTAAAATTACGCAAAATTTTAAACTTTACTTCCAATTTAAAGGCTTACAGACTTTCACATCATTAAGTCTACTCGTTATTCTATAGCTTCTATCACTTTCTTCAGCTTTTGACACCTTATTTTTATGTTCTGTATTGTTGCAGGTTGTGTTCTCTGACACAAGTCTACCATTGCAGTGCTTGACGATCGTGTGCAGAGCGTAAGAAGGCGATCAATTGAGGAATTTACACTGGAATGTTTAAAGAAGACTAAAATTCTCCCAGAAGGTCATGGTCTGGGGAGCCATTTCTGTGCATGGAACAAGTCTTTTGAAGATTGTCGGTGGCACCATGGACCAGTATAAGTACATAGAAGTACTACAAAGACGTTTGCTACCTCAAACACAGGATTGGTTTGCAAATAGACCTTGGATTTTTCAACAGAACTCAGCCCCGTGTCACACGGCAAGATCAGTGAAGACCTGGTTTGAAGAAAATGGAGTAGAGGTGCTTTCATGGCCTGGAAATTCCCCGGATACGAATCCGATTGAGAGTTTATGGTCTGTATTGAAAGATGAAATACATGAAGTTCCCATAACGACCAAACCAGAACTCATACAACGTCTTATCAAAGTGTGGTTTCATTCAAGAAGAATCAAGGAATTGTGCAGAAAGCTGATCACTGGAATGCCCAGACGTGTTAAAGCGCTTGTTAATGCAAAGGGTGGACAAACTAAATATTAAAATAGTTGTTTACTATTGACGTACTAACTATTTATGAAAAAAATTAATTTGCATCACTTTTGTTTGATTAAATGTCGTTTTTGTAGAATTTTTTTTTCAAAAATCCATAATAATTGTGCCAGTACTGTATACAAAGAGAGATAGAAAGAGTCTTCAAGATTAGATAATGGGATGTTTTTATAAAATATTGCAATTATCCTTTGTCTGTAAGATATTGGTGGTATAAAACATCGCTATATCTTATATACATTTGTTGCAAGAAACATAATAAAATATTTTCTTCATTTTTCAAGCAAGCTTAATTTTATTTCATTCAGAGACCATGCACGGAAAAAAACTTAATAAAATTGCTATAAAATTTATCAACTTCATACCTCATGAAGTTATGAAAACTGCAGTCATAAAAATATCAATTACATAAAATTTTCCCTTTGGTTTTATTATTCTAAATACGTCATCACGGCACATATTTAAGCGACAGTTTTAGAGCCATTTATAAAATACATTTTTTCATAAACGTAATAAAAGTTTATTATTTAAGGATTTTTTGCATGCTGTTAAAATGGTTAATTGCAGCATAAACTGATGTCATTTTTTTCATAAATACCATTTACGTTTTTCGAAGCTATCGAGATAGCTACATCATTATTATGAAGTATAAGACAGGAAATCATTTAAAAGGAATTTTTAAATAAAAGTAATTTATAAGAAATAATGTCTAAAAAAAGGGGGGATGATGTCGTGTCCGCGATACCAAGGAAAGGGGGTGCAGTTGCTTTTGAACGTAAAGATCTCTGAGCACACGAGGGCAGATGTCCGACTTCTAGCTCATATGAAGGTGACACTCACACACTCGCATGCATAACCCCTTTTTACAAGTGGGATCTTGCACACACCACAAAGATAGAACACAGGGTAAAGAACAACCATACCTGAACCAAGACTCGAGCTCGGGACGCTCAGATCACGGGGAAGACGCCCCCTTATGCCATATGCCCCCTTGAACCCTCTTATGCCAGTATGCCGGCCAAATAAGGTGATATATTATAAATGTAAAATGTATAAAAAAATTTGAAGAGATTTTATTTTGAATGAAGTAAAATAAAGGTATTTTATTAGAGTAGATTAGGCAAAATCATAGATATTCTTATAAAATGCAGGATATTAATGGTTATGAGTTATTTGCTTGATTTTTTTGTTTTACTTAATACATTCATAACAAGAAAGCACGAGAGATTTTTACATTGGGTTAGGCCAATAAAAATAATTAAAAAAAATAAAAATATTGATGGAATAATTTAAATTTTCTAGTGCAAATAGGTAGTAAAATAAACTTTTCCTTATAGCATTCGTAAAAATTTAAAATTATTTTTTATTGCCATTTTCAACCAGTTACTATTTATACAATTTTCAACATGTAAGAAACTATTAGTAAAAAAATATCCATAATTGTAAAATTGTAACGAGCTTACAATTGTTCGCTTCTTTTCTTATTTTCCAAGAGGACTTCCTAAAGCTTTATTAATTAGATCGCGCCAATTTGCAATACTACCGATTTACTAAATAAAACTTTTTCTCAGTTTTTTAAGAATCCAACGATACTAAAAATTGAAATGAGTACTTATTTAATATCTTCACATATCAAAAAAATCCTTATTAAAACCTATATTTTCATTATAATTTAATACTACATCCCCAGATTAATAAAGTGTTTTGCCAACAAAATATTTTTCACCGTTTTGTGAAAAAAAAATCTAAATCCAGAAATCTTATTTGGCTACTTCAATAGAAAATCTAATTTTTTACTAAATGAGTCATTTATAGGCCATCCCCTCGATTAAAACTTTCTAAAGTCAATGCAAATTTGACAGTTAAATGGAAACTTTAAATGACACCGCCACCAGTGACTGATGCATTTCTACATATTTCATGGCTATAGAAATAGTTCCATGGAACCAAGCAATATTAATTTTAAAAATATAATTTTCATATTCAAATTACAGATGTTTAAATCTAAAATATTTTCAGTTATATTAGTTACTATTAAATATATTAGGTTCATATTTAAGACCAATTGAATTTTACTGGTTACAATGATACTTTTATGTTTTTATTGAAAGATCGATTTACAACTAATTACAATATAAATGATGCATATTCATTTTGAATCGTCACTGAGAAAAAGTTTGGTATAAATAACCAATTCTTCTCCAATCAACATATACCGTGACATATACCATCCCATAACCAAACAGTCGAATGGTTTATAGGTCAAATTTTCATCCTATAATATGACATCAAATCAACGTAACACCCAGAAGAGGTAATTTAAGTCACAGTTCATAGATTATACTCAAATTAGCATTTAATTTTTATTTCATAAATTATTTTAATCATTTTATAACTATTTTTATCCGGATATATTTTATCAAGATATGTATATAAGATATGGCGATTTCTTTCTTTATCTACTACAGGTTATTGTAGTTTAAATTTCAGTGAAAAGAAGAAATATTGGAACATATTCTTCTGATAAGAAATATTAATTCTATCCATTACAGTTATTTTAAGAAACTTTGTTGATAGATATTATGAAACTAGCAAATATTTTCATGTTTATATTAAGCATTTCCATGTTTATATTCCATTTGTAACGTCAATCTTTGCACTAATAAAGAAAATGAATTTGTATTGCATTGGCACTCTACTGTTAAGACCGTTTGACAGAAAATTACCAAACTTAGTACATACATTACTACCATATGTGTATATATATATATATATATAACAAAATTAGTAAAAATACCAAGTCAATATTAGCAAAGATAATAAATATAGAAACAAAAAGGAAGAACTTCAGA